>PVKU01003380.1:29084-181057 GCA_004027475.1 Anoura caudifer | reverse complement strand
CTTTGCCTTGAGCATCTTTATGGTGACATATAGCTCTTAAGTTATGTGATTCCAAGCATCTCAGTCAATATGTATATTATTATCATTTTGGAGATATCCATTTTACAAGTTCTTTCATTTCATGTTATTCAAAACCATATCAAAACTCTTACAACTCAGTAGTAAGAAAACAACCCAATTAAAAAGTGAGCAAAGGCTCTGAATAGACATTTCTCCAAAGAAGATACACAAATTGCCAATAAGCACATGAAAGATGCTCAACATTATTAGCCATCAGGGAGATGCAACTCAAAATTGCAATGAGATACCACCTCCCACACACACACATTAGAATGGCTTTAATAAAAATGACTGACAGTAGCAAGTGTTAACCAGACTGCAGAGAAATTGGAACACTGACACACTGCTAGTGGGAATGAAAAATGGTGCAGCTGCTTTGGAAAATAGTTTAGCAGCTCCTCAAAAGGTTAAACTTAGACTTCCCATTTGATGCAGCAGTTCTACTCCTAGGTATATACAAAGAGAATCAAAAACATACATCTACATAAAAAGTTGTACACAAATGTTCATAGCAGCATTATTCCCAATAGCCAAAAAGTGGAAACACTCCAAATATCCATCAATGATGACTGGATAAACAAAATGTGGTACACCCATACCATAAGATAGTCTCTAAAAATAAAAAGGAATAAAGTAAGGATACACATTATAATACGGGTGAACATCAAAAATATTATACTAATTGAAGGAAGACAGGCATGAAAGGCTACATATTGTATGATTTCATTAATGTGAAGTGTCCAGAATAGACAAATCCTTAAAAATCCATAGATGCAGATAGTAGATCCATGGCTATCTAGGACTGGAAAGGCCAAGGCAGAATGAGGGTGGGAGGTGACTGGTAAAGGGTAAACAGATTCTTTGGGATGTTGAAGATGTTCTGAAATTGACTGTTGTGATGGTTGCATACCTCCATGAATATACTGCAAACCACTGAATTGTACACTTTTAAATGGATGAGTTGTATGGTATGTGAATTATACCTCCATAAATCTATTACCAAAAATAAAAGCATATCAGAACTTTCTCCCCTGCTCCATTTCTCCTCTAGTCATATCGAATGACCATCAGCAAAACACTACACGAGTGCCTCTATGACCTATGATAGTCCAGAATGAAATGTCATCCTACCACACCTCATTCTTTTTTTTAATACTCAGGCGATATATTGGAGGCAGTGTAGGTTGGCCAACACATAATTCTATGTTACTTTTATTCAAACCCAGACTCCTACAAAAAAAAAAGGCATTTACAAAGATAAATGCTAGAAGCTAGCTCTTTTTTTATTGCACTGGAAATGACTGCTGCAAATTAATGGCATGCTTTGAATTGGGCATAAACAGGATATCCACAGAATGAGAAAACATTTATCAATTCTTTCTTTAATCCTTGAATTCATTCAGTGTGCATTCTAAAAGTGAATGTGAGGGGTTTGCAAAAAGGCGACTTTATCTTATCTGAAGCTCACTGGCTTTCTAAGCTTTACACACACACACACACACACACACCCCAATGGTGCTTTGAAAACCTTTGTGAAATTATACACATGAAAATAAACAAAAATCTAGGAAGTAAATTCCTAAAAGACTACAATGATGGATCGAATCAAAATCATAAACTGGGCCTTACAGGACATGCCAAATGACTGTGGTAATTATCCATACATGTTTTATTTGCTTGAGCTTAAGGTGGACCAAAAGACATTCATTGTGAAAGTCTCTATGATTAATTTTTCCTTAATCAAATCAGGAATGTAAATTTTCTTTCCTAATAGCACAGGAACAGACCACATGATTTTCATTATATTGTAACAGAATGAACTGTGGATACATGAGTGTATTTTAGAAATCTGGGCCAAATGGTATTTTAAGATGTTGAGAGCTACTAAGAATTTGTGTTATGTTTAACTGCATGTTATAGTGAAACAAAATCTTTAAGATGTGAGAACATAAATAGTTGATTACTGTTAGTTAACTATAGCCTAGCCCATCAGACTAAACAAAAATCATATCTTTAGAGACTGCTCTTTGTATAATTGTTAAATTTGAGGGAATGAGGGGCTGCTTTAAGCAGCTGCAATTTATATAGGCTCTATGTTTATGCAAATGTAAGCAGGCATACATTTTTTCATGGAACTTCATGAACATACTCAAAGGGGTTCCATAGGTACCAATTTAAGAACCATGAAAACTTTAAAAAAGAACCAGGGATACTGTGACACACCTATAGCCATAATGAAAAAAAGTCTGACAACCCCAAACATTGGCAAGGATATGAAAAGTTGAAATTCTCATACACTGGCAGTTTCTTAAAAAGGTAAATATGCATCTGCACTGTGACCCAACAATTCCATCTCTAGGTATTTACCCCAAAGAAACTAAAACATGTGTCTATGCAAAATCTTGTGCAAGGCTGTTCTTAGTCTTATTTGCAATGGTTAAAAACTAGAAACAACCTAACAGTGACGCAGTATGGATAAATAAACTGTGGTGATCTCATATAATGAAAACTCATACAGAAAAAAATGAAAGAATATATCTCTTATAACCACAAAAGTATAGCTAAATTTCAAACATTACGCTGAATGTAAGAAGCCAAACACAAAAAATTATAAAATTCTTGAACAGGCAAAATTACCATACAGCAATAGAAGTTAGACCAATGGTTGCTTCTGAAGGGGGTGATGGAGTACAGGGGGCACGTGTGGTCTTCCTGAGTGCTGAAAGTGTTCTCTACTTGACAGAAGTATAGGTTACACAGGTTTATGCATTTGTCAAAATTGATTCAACTGTGTGCCTAAGATCTGTGTTTCCCTTTACGTAAACTCTACCTCAATAAAATACATTTTTAGAAAACATGAATTGAGGACCTGCAAGTATTAATAAAAGTAAGAGAATTCAGGCTTTTTACTACATATTCAGGCAAGTAAAAGCACTGGAAGAGATGGAAAGTGTTGCTTCTTAAAACAAAGGCATTATATTTGAATGTATAGCTGTAGACATACAGAAAGGATAATACCTCTAATAGAAATAAGAGTTTGTATCTTTGTACAGTTATTTCACATTTTCCTACATTTTCATCTGATTTTCATGAAGGAGGCACTATGGTCACCCCCCCAACCATTGCGCAGATGAGAAAACTGAGGTTCAGAGAAGTTAAGGGTTTTATCCAAGGTTACACAGTCCATTTGTGGCATAGGTAGGACCAGAACCATTATTTTCTAAAAGAAGTTTAGTGCTCACTTTACTTTGACTCTTTCAGAGACCGAAAAGTTACAATAGCCAGGAAAGCACATGAGTTAGATTCCTGAACATGGCTATTATTTAATGAATTAAAATTCCAATGTTTCTGGTAAACACAATTAAGAGCCTCTAAGCCCCTTGATTTTAGGACTCAATAATACTTTGTTCACCTAAAAAGCACGATTGAACCACGCCAATAGCTCCCTGGGTTAGTCTGAATTTCTCTGTTACTGAGATCAGCTTCACTAATAATGAAGGGTACACATAATTAAGAGGCAGAGGTGCAGAGTTTGGAGTGTGACTCCCCACGTCCTTTCTTCCTGCATCCAACATGCACTGTCTGGCCCAGAGCAGTGATGAGTTCTTCAAAGAGATTTGTGGGTTACCTTACAGCAGGGAGAATTTAGGTTATGAATCATCTTCATTTTATACCCAGATCATTATATGACTTAAATGAAATCCTCCAGGAAGCCACACTTCATAAATCCATAGACTGTAAATTAGTTTTCCACAAGCAATCCTAATCAGGGGTCACTCCTACTAAAAAACATTCCATAGGTGGAGATTCTCCGTTAGTAATCTCCATTAGCTTATTTACCAAGAGGCCAATTATCAGCATGTTTATAAGGAGATTATATCGAACCATCCTCTGGGCTTCCAAGTTTTAACAACTCTAACCTCTTCTATCTGTTTTCCCCAAAACCTAGAGGTTGTAGTTGCATTTTGTGATTGCTTCCTTTCTAATGCTTCAGTGTTCTTTTTTTTTCAATTATGTAATTAACAATTCTTTACACTAAATTCTCTCCATTCAGATGACTTGTATGCTGTCTGTCTTCTACCATCCATTTTTGCTCTCCACTCTCCGCTCATGTCCTTCATTTGCCTCCATAAGGTGAGGTGGGTGGGACCATCCCTCCCCTTTACACACATCCTGCTTAGGTTAGCATTACTTTTATTTGGGGTGTGAGGGTCCTGGAAAGGAAACTGGAGTTTATTTAACTCGTGCACTCTAGACCTTGATCCAGCCCCAGACTCTGAGTATTCATAATTTGGTATACTATTTTCATCTAATTTATTGAAGTATAACTAATGAAAAATAAACTGCATCCCTTCAAAGATACAATGTGATGCATTTTGGCATCTGTATACAGCTGGGAAACCACTGACACAATCAAGATACAGAATATTTCCTTCCACCACCAAACTTTCCTCATGCCACTTTCCAAACCCTGCACCACTAATAAAATGTAGGCTTTGCAGTCACAAAAACCTAGGTGCTATTATTTACCCTCTTCCTTCCATGTGCAAATTAATCAATTTCTGTTGGTCTCAGTTTCTTCATCCATTGAATAAGTATTAATTCCTTCATTCAATAAATATTTATTGAGTACCTATTATGTACCAGGGACTGTTTTAAGCACAGAGAATTAGTGTATAAAGTAAACAAAAATTCTTTACCATCATGAAGTTTTTCTTCTGCTAGGGGAAGCGGACAATAAACAAGATGATGCGATAATGGTATTTTTTATATAGTGACAAGTAGTAGTAAAAAGTGAGAGCATTCTGAATGTATTTTGAAGGTAGAAGCAAGAGAATTTAGTTCTGGACTCAATGGTGAATATAAAAGAGAAGTAAGGAGTATAAAAATTCAAGAAGGACACCAAGGTTTGTAGCCTGAGCAACTAGAAGAATGGAGTTGCCATTACCTAGGATGAGAAGATTTGCAGGAGGTACTGGATGAGCTCATTTTGGGGAACATTCCATTTTGGATGCTATTAGACATCCAGAGGAGATGTCAAGTAGGCAGCTGAATATTCAAGTTCAGGGAAGATGTATAGATTAAAGATATACATTTGGAAGTTATCAATGAATAAATAGTATTCAGAGCCATAAAATTAGATGAGATCACCCACCAAATATCTATATAAAAAGAATACAGAGGCCCTGGGCAGGTAGCACAGTTGGTTAGAGTGCCCTGATACAGCCAGGCTGCAGGTTCTGTCCCTGGATGGAGCCACGTGCAAGAATCAACCAATGAATGTATCAATAAATGGAACAACAAATTGATTTCTCTTTTTCTCTCTCAAAAGTCAATAAGTAAAAAATCAATTAAAAAATAATATATAAACATTGCCCTGCTCAGAGGGTGTTATTGGTGATAAGTATGTGTGCTTGTGTGTATGTGATGAGGTTTAGCTGGTTTCACTGGATTATACTAAGAGTTGTATTTGCTGAGAGCTTAGTATGTCCCAGATGCTGTGCTAAGACTTTCTATCCCTTAACTTATTTAATTTCTAGTAAGTGAATTATTTTCACCATTTTAAGATGATACTAAGAAAGTTTATATTTACCCAACATCATAGAATTAGTAAATGATAAAACTAACATTTAAACCCAGACCCATGTTCTTAAAACCTATATACTTTATCTTATATAATCTGACATAAAAATCAAATGCCTGTTGGTCATTCTAATACATGATAGGCACTTAATGAAATTCTCCCTCACACACATAACACTACATATCAGCTTGCACCTTGGACAATAACTTTTTGACCACAGCTTTAAGATCATCAGTTTCAAATGGACATGCTAATAATTATAATGACTCTTCTACCCAATTAATAGAGCCATTATGAGGGCCAAATGAGGTAATGTCTGAAGAAGTGGATCATAGTTCAATCCTTGTTAGAGAACATTTATTGCTATCACTTCGAAATGAACCTGGATTTTGTGACTATGATAGAATCAGATCAAATGAGTTCTGCCTGTGAAATGTACAATCCAGCTTCACAGAAGTATTGCACTTTAGAGAAATGCTGTTCTTCATGTGAGATGTTTGACTTTGTCTTAGGACTAATATTTCAACAACAGGCTGCTCAGAAACTACAACATAAACTGAAATATATGTATAAATAAAAACAGAAAATTTCTAAAATGGCAAGAATTTTTTAAATCAAGGTTTTGAATGGTTTCTTTTTTCAGTTCCATTATTAGAATATCTCAACATCCAATTACCTTTTAAGTTTATGAACTACTATAAAAACATTGTAGTTGGATAAGTATTTGCTTCCCTTATTTCTTGATTTTAACGTTAGAAAATGTTTCTGTATACACTATTCATTCCCATAGCTGGAATGGAGGGAATTTGACACAGTATCTAAAATGCCCATCCTGTGTTTTTTAAAGGATAAAAAACAGGCAAAATTGCAGGTTGAAGTCAGAATACCAGCATTAAGTTCTGACACACTGGCTAAACCTTTACAAGTTTTTCAAATGCTCAGTGTAAAATTTTTTTCTTCCCTTTACAGCATCTGCGTGCCCACAGATATGACAGGGTTTTCAACTCAGGCAGGAAACCTCTCTGGCCCTGAGTTACCACCAATCAACAGAGTTTTGTTAGGAATTCTTCACTCAAAACAATATGAGGTGGAAAACTGGCTAAACATCAACTGACCCCTAGTTATATGCTTATCTGTGTACCCTAGACATCCACGATCTATAATCAAAACCACATATAGATGAAAACAAATGAAAACAATTACAAACAAAATTTGAACAAAAATAAACAAGAGAATGACCACGATTTTTACTGTGTGAAGGAAACTCAAAATGAAGAGACTGTATTCCAGAGTCATCAAAGAAGAGTTCACAGAGGTTGATCGGAGATAGCTGTACCCATGTGCCCCATTTTATTCACACCAGAGAATTTATTAGTTTTTGTAGACACAGACATTGCATGATCTTTGATAGCCATTTGACTGTTCTGTGACTCTGTTTCTTCATCTATCAAACAACATCATGCTCCTCAATCTTAAATAATTCACAGGGTGATAGTTAGGAAACATTGAGAAATACCTCATTTTATTATTGCAGATATATTTGAAATTAAATGCAGGTAAACTAAATTATATGTCATAGACACTTATATTTATGATAATTAAAAGATGACACAATGAGCCAATTTATCTCTGCAGCTTAAATTTAAGGTAGATAAAAATAAAAAATCATATGACAAGGTAGATTCACACAGAATTGTGAATGAAGTTTAAGAGTTTGTAAACATTTTGGTCAGCATTTTTGATGTACCAAGAATGGGATGTTGACTAATAAAGTAGTAAAGTGTTTCTAGCAAGCAAATAAGGAGCTGTTTTTTTTTCCTGAGAATTGTTTATTAAAAGTTGGATCAAAATGAACTCTGTTGCTACCAGGAACACCTGAACCATTTATTTTCTCTTGTGTTAAATGGACAGCAGAAATTTCCTTAGTCAATTCCTAAGTGAAACAAGTAGAAGGAATTCTTCCATCTAATTCAGTCCACAAGTACAAGCCTGAGATATATGTTTGTCAAATAAATCAATCTGTAAATGAATGAATCAATCATTAAAAATCAACATTTATGTGTAGAAAATAAGCCTGCTCTTTTAGAAGGGAATGATCTGTAATTATTACTGTATTTTCAAGTGTTTTTCTGTTCTAAAACGGAAGTTATTAAACAGGATTCTAGAAACTCACTTTGAAGTAGTTACTGGAGGGCCAAATCATCAAACAGAATGTGGGGATATAAGCAAATTAAAGACCTCTTAGTATTCTCAGTCCTACCCATAAGCTGAGAACTACAGAAATTCCTGACGAGAAGCAGGAATTTGCAATAAGGTTTAATAAGTAGCTCCAGCAGAAAGAGAATGAGACAAGGAAGTTGGTGCTGGAGGCAGCTAAGAACCAACAGGAAACTGATAGGGCCTTTGGGATAGAGGGTCACTATTAAAGACCCCTCAATGATTAGGCTCACACCCGTAGGTGAAGAGATAAGTAGAGCCACACTTAACAGCCTGCTGGTGAATATGGTTCACAGGCTGGACAGGATGAAAAGAAATAGACAGAGCTGAGGATAGAACTTCCAGGAGTCAGCTCCACCTGTAGCTCAAGGAAGGTAAAGGAGATAACTACACCACCCAGTTGAAGGTCAAGGCAGCTCTGTGTGGAGAAGAGTGGACAGTCCTGTTACAACAGAACAGAGGGGCCAGTAGAACTTCAAACAGGAAATTCAGGGCAGGACAGTGTCAGAGAATGCAGCTCCAAGATCAAAATCTAAGGAAGGTTCCTACTAGAAGTTTGTTAGGGGATTTAAAAAAATGTTTCCCATAGACCAGATACAGTGTTAGCCCAGTGTGTGGTGGTGGGCGTTGGGTGGGGGGCTGGAGTGGGGGGAGGAAAGGAGGAGGGAAGTCCTGAATCTACTCCAATACCCAAATGCTTATTTGACAGCTCCTTTAAGGGCCCTCAAACAGACTTCAAAACACCAGGTCTTTCACCTTTTATTGCTCCGAAATTCAGCAAATGGCATGCCCATCCTTCCAGTCTTTTAGCTCAGAGAGCTAGGTCTTATTTCTCCTCCCCTAACCTCCACCTTCCATATCCAATTCTTAAATCTGGCCATTCCTCTCCATCTCCACCACAATGATAGTTCAAGCCACTCCCATTGTATGGATATCCCCTGAACCACTTCTGTCCCCTCTGGTCCCTGCTCTACCTGAACCCAGACTGATCATCTTTCCAAAACACAAATTAGATCATGCCATACCACTGGTCCAAACCCTTCAGGGATGTCTCACTGCTTTGGGGATAAAGGGTGAGCTCCTTAACACAGTCTACAAAGTCTGGAATGCTCTGGTTCCTGCCCACCTCTCCAGCCTCTTGTGGCTCCACACTGCCCAGCAGCAATCTGTTCTGGCCTTTGTGTTCTTTGCTGAAGCCCTTTGAACTAACGAGCAACAAATTCCATCTTGCCAAAGGGCCTTTTCATCTAGGAATTCTACCTCATCCTTTCAGACTTTAGTTCAAATAGCTTCTCCCCAGAAAAGCCTTTCCTGACCTCCCTGGCCAGGTTAAGTCTCCCTTTTCTGGATTCTGCCTACGCTGGGAGTCTCTCCCACATAGCTCTTCTCACAGTTGCAATTTTACATTGATCACACAATTCATTTTTATACTATTGGTATTCTCCCTAGATTCTCCAAGTTCCACAAGTGCAAGTTAAAGGTCTGTTTGTTTTGTTTTGTTTTCCTCACCACTGGACCTTGAGCTCTCAGAAAATAGCCAACAGTCCTAGCATTGTTAAAAACTAAATAAAGGAATGGCACAGGGGGGGAAGCCAGAAAGATTTGGGAAAAATCTGTGTGTCTCTCTTCCTGTCTCTGGTCTCCTTTGCGTGTGACCAGGAATAAGTGTAAAACACAACTTATTTTGCCAGTAAGTGCTCCCCACCCCCATCCCAGGAACTCCTTGGTGAATGCCTAAAGTTTGACCAATGCAGGGTGAGGTCTCTGGTTATAATTCCATCAAGGGACAAGCCTTTGGGCACTGTCAATCCAGAAACTTTAGGTCTCGTTGATGCAATGAGGATTTTCTTCCATTAATGTAAGAGCAATTTTAATGGCAGGTCACTTTCAAAATATGTAGAGTATAAAAATTGTGAAACCTAAGACAATGGGAAGATATCCTCATAATAGTGTTTATCACTCTAAGCTAGACATGAAAGAGAAAAGATACTTAAAAGATCAAGATCTTCTAATAATATAATCTAGAATAATCATTGTTAGAAAAATAATTTTTTAATCAATTGTAATATGTACATGTATTTTCTGCTATAGAAGAAATCTTCTTTCAAAGGGTTACATATTAACAACTTATAAAAGAACAAGTGAGGAATCAGATGTCCTGCTTGCTTTAATTCACTCTAATCATACATTTCAGACCAAGACCCTCTATTTTCAATATATATTAAATAATATATTAAATACGAGAACTTTGATTTAAAAGTTTGATTAAATATATTATTATATTTATATACTTAATATATTATTTTCAAATACTCTACAATAAATATAATACACTTTCATGCTACTTTGGTTCTAAGCCAATGTTTGTTTGCTGAACGAAGTCTGCTCTTAAGCGTTTTTAAATTTCAAAAGGTTTTGTTTTAAAGCACTAAACCTATTGAAAAATAAACAAACATGCTTTGTAGGCAAAACACTCTCACATACACACTCACAAAAACACACACCCTCACAGTTTTAATAGATCATCAGTAAGACCAACATGACTCACTTATTGAGTGCTTCCTGTGTGCCAGCCCTGTGGTGAGCATTTCATGGATGTTATCTCCTACCACGCACTACAACTTTCTGAAGCAGACTATATTTCTGCTCCCATTTTATCATCATTTGTGTAATTCTGATAAACTACTGGAGCTTAAAAGTGTTGAACAAATTGCAGAAGGTCATATCCATTAAGAGTAATAACCTTAGTTAAATAAAACATTAGTCTGAAATGGAACATTCAATACATATGAACAAACACTATTGTTAATTGATTTTGGGAGAGTTGCTGAGGTTTTGGCTTTCCCATACATGCACATTCAAGGTGACCTAAAGTACAGTAGGAAGGAAACAGCTGCAGAACAAACAAGATGCTGATTAATACATCACCCATTCCATCCCAAATAGAGATTTCCATTTATCTCACTCATATAATTACAATTCAGAATGACCCTGTAGGAAATATCAATTAATAGTTTGCCGTGAATAAATGTTGACTTGGTCTCTGATTAATGTTCTGGAAATAATGAGTTGGTTCTAGTGGAGCTGTTTTTGCTGGTTGCTGACTTCCAAGAAGAGCAATCTGAAGTTCAACATAAAACAGACATAATCATCAGGATATTGGGTGACGGTCACCACTCTGAATGATCATTGTCATTCTGTTTGTGTTTCTATTGCTCACTGGAGTTTTAGTTAAATTCTTAAACAGTCTCATGTTTGGAAGTTTTGTCTTTCCTGATTTAATGAGTAGCCTCATTGGGGGGCAAAATTTGCAAAGTAATTACCATGGAGATGTCACATTATTTCAATATTTGTCAGGGATCATCTTCATCCCTGTAGAACATGTGTCCTCATTCCAGGCCTATGACTTTGTGCCAGCAACACCTGGATGCTGGTTTTGACGCAGTCAACATCATTCCTTTCTTTAAGCATCACACAGCACGTTGCCAAAAAGTAATTCTGTGGTATCCACTCTACTAAAACTGAGACACATGCCAAGTTAACATAGCAGCGAGACTAGCAATGCACTAGCATTTTACAATAGAGTCTGCATTGCGTCACTTTCATCATTAGTCAAGCAATCATATTTCTGATTTTATAATTCTTTTTGGGGAGTGTGATATGTACTTTAAAATCCCCTGAGCTCTGTTGGCATGTTTGTCTTTTGATCTAGAAAGGGGAAACTATAATAGGTTTCCTGCTGACTTAACTCCCCAAAAAAGAACTGTTTGGTAAATTTAGTTATTTAACAACATCTCTATATTTATTTTCTTTTTGAAGAAAAATGTGACAAAATGAAAACACCAAGTTCTACCTCTGTTTAGTGCTTCTACAGCTGTAACTCATTCTCAGCATGAGGTGGTAGAGGGGCTCTGGACTGGGTGTCAGAAGTTGAATTCTAGATATTGAGCACTCTGCCATTTGCCCTTTCAACCTCCTGAAGAATTCATAGACACTCTCCCTCCTCAGCCGAGTTTATTCACCTCTGAAATGGGCCCATCGTGAAAAGCCCATACCAACTCATTTATATCAACTGCACAGTTAGTTACTGGTCCAAGGGTTCAAGAAACAAATAACAGACACTTAGTTCAATAAAATGTAAATGTAATGGCCAGTATGGCACTGTAGTTTATTCTGTGAGAATCTAATTAGAGTATTTTAATGTTCTGTAGGAGAATGTGATGGGAAATAAATGGGTAACTTAGCTAAGCCAGGCTCTCTGAGTTAAATATGTTAACTGTACTTTTAAGATCCTGTATTCAATACCTCACTTCCTGGTTAATTTTCAGAAAGAGTCTCAAAAAGCTTCAGATTCCTTTATCTTCCAATATGTCTTCCAATATGTCTATATGGACACTTACTTATGGATGAAACATGAGAGAAAGTAACTGAATAAGCAGCATTTAGTTGGGTCATTTTTCAACTGGGAAGTACTGGAACTATATTATGTCCAAATAACAGTCGATCTAACTGAAAATAAACGCAGATAATAACAAGCTTTCCACACATCCTACAAAAAGGAGTTTATTTTACAAAGTTCAGCAGCTCAGTCCCATGTGTCACACTGCAGTAGTTAACACTAGTGGAGGTAGCACGTTTATCACTGGAACACGAGAATGGAGTTTTCCTTTTGATTCATCATTTCAACAACTTACTTAGTTTGCTATAACAAAGCACTGGCTTAAAATGCAGCAGTGAACTTCCCTTCTGATTTAAAAGATGTATGTATCTCCAACAGCTCTGAGCAATGCTTTTTATGGCTTTGTTTACCTTGTTCTAAAATAAAATGACAATTCATTTTTCACAAATAAGCTGAAGAGTCTTGTAACAGACAGTTTTCCTTTGAGGTAAATTTAAAAGAGGTTTTCAGATGCACATATTTTTTTCTTTAAGTGGCAAATGGAAAATATCTCCAAAAGTGTTGCCTTCTGACATCTGGCAAAAAGCCTTGTAAAGCAGGATCCACTCTGTAAGCAAACAACAAGCTCTGAGCACTGTAATTTGTTCCTCTTTTAAACACACAATTTTCCACATGCTAGTGATTGGTGGTTTCTTTCTTGTTTATTAGAAACACAATAAAGTTATTGCTTTTGAACACTGTTCTTGCACTAATGCATTTTATGCTAAGAAGTACATATTCTAAAATGTCCTATTTTTTCATTTTGCGGTAGTCATGCTTTTTAACATCCACTTACTAACTTTCTTTACTCAGTGTAAAACTATGAAAAACACTCCAGAGTAGAAGGCAGCAGATTTCAAGTCTGGTCTGGGTCCAGACATTAGTTTTTAGGAAATACTAGTTTTTGAGAAAATATCAAAACTCATTGAACTTCTTCTTTTACAACAATAAAACTATACAAGTTAGTCTTCAAATCTTCCAGGTCTACAATTCTAGGAGTCAATGATTTCATAATCTAAAGAAGGCAATTTTATATAAGTAAGATGGTTTGAGTCCATAAGGAATATTAGTTAATTCTGGTATAACTACCAAGAAGAGTAGCTTCCCATTGCAAGGTTTCAGAAAGCAGAGCTGTGTCTGACAGTAAAAGGCATCCTTAGAATGTGTCCTCTTCATTAAGAACTCTTTCTTCCTCAGTTTTCTGAGGGTATTACATATGGCTATTGAATTTGCTTCTGATGACCTATCTTTTCTATTAGGGAATTGTTTATCCTAAATAGATTTACTTTTATCATAAAAGTGAAATGATACATGCATTTTTATTACATTTTTATCTCTTACAAATATATGAAAAGAAGGAAAATGGGTCTCCACCTAGCACATAATATGTACACTAAAATAACTTACATGCATAGTATTTTGCATTGAACTATCCTGTACTATCATCTAGGAGTCACATAAATTTTTCATATTTATCCATAGGTATGTAGTGTTACCTGTATTTTATACATGGGAAAACAGGCAGAGGATAACATGGAACCTACTTACAAATACGTGGTATCTCTGAGCAGGTCAAAGATGAAAATCCCTACTCTACCATCCCAGGGAAAGCCATTATGCTTAGCTCGCCACTGCTATTTTCCTCCTGCCTCTGAAACTTCATAATTGATATAGTTATAAATATCTTTATAGCACTGACAAAAAATTTGGGGAAGAAGAGCGCTAAGGACATTCTGGAAAGAGACATGAGCAAATTTTCTGGGTAGATTAAATGTTCTCTGTCATCTGCCACAGCTGTCATTAGAAAACACCACAGATTTGGAGGCTTAAACAATAAATTTATTTCTCACAGTTCTGGGGGCTGGAAATCTGAGGTCAAGGTGCTGGTAAGTTCGGTCCCTTCGTGAGGGTTCTTCTCTTGGCTTGTAGGTGGCCTCCATCTTGCTGTGGGCTCACATGGCCCTTCCTCTGTGCGTGCAGAGATCTCTAGTGTCTCCTTGTCTCCTTGTAAGACACCAGTCCTCTTGGATTGAGGCCCACCCTGATGACATAACTTAACCTTTATTTACCTCCTCAGAGAACCTATCTCCAAACACAGTCACATCACGGATTACAGCTTTAAATTATGAACTTTAGAGGAACACAATTCAGTCCATAACAGTATGGTCACATGAGTAGATATGCTTGCCAACACTGTATAGTTCTGATTTGTCTTTTCAATGTTTATAAATTCTAACTAAAAATTTTTGTACAAAAATTATAAATTGACGGTTGGAGAGTGGGTAGAGGACTAGATAAAACAATAGTTACATGAAATAATAATTAGAATGTTGAATAGTTTTAAATGTTGGTAATATGTACATGGAGATTAATTATTCTATCTACTTCATATATTTAATCACTTTTTATTTTGCATATGCTTTAAATTTTAATAATAAAAAGTGTAATAAAAGAAAAGGGTATATGTCAATGGAAGGAAGGTACTTTGTAGATGAAAATTCTATGTCATAATTCCCTGAACTGAGCTCCAACTTAGCTATGAATGTATTGTATTTCTCAGGCAGGTCATCTTCTAGGCTTGATTTAGAAAATTCATTCATTATATAGATTTACTGAGTGCTCATTGGGTGCAAAACACTAGGGCCTCCATAAACATATGAAAAGATGCTCAACATCACTAACTATCAGAGAAATGCAAATTAAAACCACAATGAGGTATCACCTTACACCTATCAGAATAAAAGAATGGAAAATGCAGAAAACCAGTAAGAAACATATAAAATAAGGTTAAAAGGTCAAATAGACATTCATTCAAAGAACCATAAAAGAAAGAGAGAGATACGGGCAAAAATAATGTATGAATCAGAGATTGGCTGAGAATTTGTAACAATGATCAACCCCAGACATCAAGCCTTATGCTCAAGAAACTCTAAAAATCCCAAGCAGCATGCAAAAACTTATAGTCAAACTGCTGAAGGTGAAAGATAAAGAGAAAATCAAAAAGCAGTCACAAAGGGCAGGGAGACATTGTATTCCAGTGCTCAGCAGTGAGACTTATGGTTGACAATTAAACATAAGCAATGAAAGCTGGAAATCAATGGAATGATACATTTAAAATACTGAAAGAAAAAGCTTCCAGCCTAGAATTCTATACTCAGCAAAAATATCCTTCAAAAAAGATGTGAAAAAAATGTTTTAAGACAAACAAAAATGGAGGGAGTTTGCCACTAGCAGACTTACCCTAAAAAAAATACACACACACACACACACACACACACACACACACACTCTAAAGGGAGTTTCTCAACTGACCCCAGATGAAAGCAGGATAATGCAGCAAGGAATGGAGAGCAATAGAAAGGAGAGAAAAGGCATAGATATGAAGAAAAATCAACTACATAAAATAATTATGTTTTGTAGGATTTTAAGTATATGTAAAAAGAAAGTGCACAACAAAAGCACAGACTCTGAAGGACAGTAAATGAAGTTTCAGTTTTTAAATTCTTGCTTTATATGAGAAGTGCTAAAAGTTCTAATTCATAATAAACTCTAGTAAGTCAAGGATAGATGCTGATATGTTTAGAGCAACCACTAAAAATTTAATACATAAATGTATAACAATTATAGCAATTTTAAACACTTGATTAATCTAAATACTGGTAAGATATGTATTTTTTTCTTTTTTCCTTTTAAATGGAAGTAGAACTCCAGCATCCACTGTAATCTTCGGTTTATTTTTGAGGTGAATAAAACAAGGAAGAAAAATTAAAAATTAAGTCATGAGTATTGACAATAAATATTGTCAATTTATATGTGGCTTCTAAGGATTATAAAGCACTTTTTAGGAATTATGGGAAGCCTGAAGTTTTATTTCATGAGGTGAAGAAGGATCTAATTTACTCAAAGGACATCTGTTCATAATCCAAGGAAATAAGATTTGATAGATATGGCTTCATCCTCTGACACCTCATTACAGTGTGTTCTGCGAAACTATACTTGAATTAAAAATTTTTATTCTTTGAGTAAATGAATCTCTCAATGCAGTGTTCAAAGAAGATATTTTTATGTGAATATATTATCTTAAACCAGAATATCTTAAAGGGAACTAATCATATGCTTGCATACACACACACACAGAGGCATGAGTGGAAGTGACTGACATCACAGATGCTCCACATACTGAAATTTCAAAGTAATTTAAATTTCTTGAAGGGCCATCAACATCTTTCTTATGAAAGCATATTAACTATTTACATATTAATCACTTCTTTGATGTGGAAAATTTTTTAAAATGATTACACACATTATAATACACTTAACCCAACTAAAAACAACAATATATATATTAGGTTGGCCAAAAAGTCTGTTTAGTTTTTTTCCATAAAATAAAGGGCACATTTTTCATTTTCACCAATAACTTTATTGATTTGGCTATTTTGAGTATGTCAGCTATCTCCTGCGTGGTATGACATTGGTTGTTCTCAATATCTCGATCTGATCGCTATTAATTTCAACTGCTCTCCCTAACTGTGGAGCATCATCCAGCGAGAAATCTCTAGCACGAAACTTCACAAACCACTTTTGACACACTCGATTAGTAATGGCACCTTCTCCACATACTACACAAATCTTTTTGTGTGTTTCAGTTACATTTTTACCTCTCTTGAAATAATAAAGAATATGCCAAAAATGTTATGTATTTTCTTCCATCTTCAATATTAATATGGCTACACAAAAATTCACCAATTTTGATAAGCTTTTTAAAATGCACATTGATATGGCAGCTGTCACAATATAATCTAACAAAATTATTTTGAGTGAAGTTAAAGACAGCTAAGCGCTATTAGAGCCTTCCTATGGAAAAAACCCAAATGAACATTTTGGCTAACCCAATACTACATATTCTTGTATGTGTATTTTGGTAAATGTATGTATGCATTTCTGTAAGAATTATGCCTAGGACTAAAATAGCTGGGATATGCAACTTTAAGCAATACTTACAGCAATTTTCCAAAGTGCTTACATCAATTTATACTATCTCAGACAGTGCAGGAGAGTTCTGGTTGCTCCAGATCCTTGTCCTTGTGACACTTAAAATTATCTCTATTTTTCATGTTTTTGAGTTGTTTGGCTATGTAGTGAAATTGCATTTTTTTCCAGCTTTACAAGATATACTTGATAAATAATATTGTGTAAGTTTAGAACAAAATGAT
Organism: Anoura caudifer; assembly: GCA_004027475.1. Lineage (NCBI taxonomy): Eukaryota > Metazoa > Chordata > Mammalia > Chiroptera > Phyllostomidae > Anoura > Anoura caudifer. The sequence goes on along the minus strand of PVKU01003380.1, from coordinate 163,545 downwards.
TAGTTGATATGCATATATTGGGACATGATTACCACATAAGATAGTTAACACATCCATCATGTCATACAGATACAATTTTGGGGTGTGTCATGAGAACAAAGATTTACTCTCTTAGCACATTTCAAACATACAATATTATTAACTATAGCCACCATGCTGTACATCAGATCCCCCAGAATTCATTCATCTTATAACTGAAAATTGGTATGCTTTAATCAACATTTCCCCCAACTCCCAACTCCTGGTAACCAGCATTCTATTTACTGTTTCTATGAATCTGACTTTTTTAGAGTGCACATATGAGAGAGATCATACAGTATTTGCTTTTCTTTGTCTGGTTTATTTCACTTAGCATGGACTCTTAAGATCCATCTATGTTGTCACAAATGGCAGGATTTCCTTCTTTTCCCTCCTAAGGCTGAATAATACTCCATTGTGTGTGTATACCACCGTTTCTTCATTCATTCTTCTGTCAACTGACATTTAGATTGTTTCCATGTCTTGGCTATTGTGAAAAATGCTGTGATAAATATGTGCAGATATCTCTTCGAGATGGTGATTTCATTCCCTTCAAATATATACCCAGAAGTGAAACTGCTATATCATATGTTAGTTCTGTTGCTAATTTTTTGAAGAACCTCCATACTGTTTTCCATAATGGCTGTACCAATTTCCATTTTATCAATAGTAGAGCAAAAGGATTCCCTTTTCTCCACACCCTCACCAACACTTGTTATCTTTTCTCTTTTTGACAAGAGCCATTCTAACAGGTGTGAAGTGGTATCTCATTGTGGTTTTGATATGCATTTCCCTAGTAATTAACGATGCTGAACACCTTTCACGTACCTGTTGGCCATTTCCATGTCTTCTTCAGAAAAATGTCTGTTCAGGTCCTTTGTCCATTTTTCAATTGTTTTCTTGTTTTTTGTGGGTTTTTTTGTTTTGTTTTGTTTTGTTTTGTTTTTTTGCTATTGACTTGTACGAGTTCTTTATATATTTTGACTATTAACTCCTTATTAGACACATGGCTTGCAAATATTTCCTGCCATTCCATAGGTTACCTTTTCATTTTGTTGATTATTATTTTGTTTGTTAGTTGGTTGTTTTTACTATACAGAAGCTTTTTAATTTGGTGAAATTCCACTTGTTTATTTTTACTTTTGTTGCTTATGCTTTAAAAGAAAAACCACTGCCAAGACCATTACCAAGGAGCTTTTTCTATAGGTTTCCTTTGAGTTTTATTTTTTCTAGGTAAAAGTTTGTCAGTTTTGTTTATTGTTCCATAAAACCAAACCTTAGCTTTGTTGACCTTTTCTACTGTTTTTCTATTCTCTGTTTCATTTATTTCTGCTCTACTCTTTATTATTTCCTTCTGTAGGTATCCTCTTTGTGGTGTCTATCAGGCCACAGACATGAGCAGAGGTAATAGCTAAGATTTCACAACCCAAGGGTGGATTTGGTCCTAAATAATTTGAGTGAATATGCTAAAAGCATGGTTCCATAGAACACACATTATAATGGTGTTTGGATTGTTTTTACTCGGTATTTAGCATAAATAGCTTTCTGTGTGCTGAGCTGAAACAATAATCACCTTCTCTAGTATTGTTTCTTGAGAAAATATACTTCAGATACTAAATATTAGGTTATTAAATTAGCCATTAGAACATGACTCATTTACAGATTGAGGTTATAATTTGTATATAAAAGCTATAGTATTATGATCAAAACTATTAAAATTTTATAACCATGAATAAATCTTATCTAAAAGAAAAACTATGTTTTAAACTCTGAAAGTTAAAACCTGCTATTTTGCATATATACTTGTAAAGAGATACAGTATTCCCCATCCCCAACTACAGATCTCAGCTAATTTTCTCCTCAGTATGCGACTTAAGTCAGAAAAGCACATCCTTTCTCGAATTCACACAGTGGTGAAGAAGACTTCATTTCTCCCTATGGGAGCTGATTACATCTGGCCCCTTGCTGACTTCCTGTCATGTGGGTTAGGGGGGGTCAGGAGTGTGGGAAAAGGATGCTGGTCACTAATGACAACCTGAAGTGGACACTGGCTACCAGACTTGGAACGAATGGGTGGTTCCATGAAAGAAATTAAGCGGAGGTTATATTCAACTCCACAAATGAACTGAGTGGAGGTACGGCAGGGAAGAGAACAGTTCTGAACTTGAGAAACAAAAGGACATCCCTCAGCAAGCAACACATAAATGGCTTCTTGTATCCGAGGCTGCTTCTGCTCTAGAAAATTATAGTTGCTTTATTTGTTAAACAAATGTCCAAAGTACACAGTGTGCTTTAGGACAAGTAAATATATCTGTTATTGCATTATTACTGAAACCCATTGCAGCTCTTTTTAAAGCATGGCTTTCTATATATTCATATGTTTACTTAGTCCAAGGTGAAACACCTGCAACCCTGTCTTTGGAGAGCCATGCAACCGTCCACAGCAACCCTGTCTTTGGAGAACACACTTCATGAGGCATGGACACTTCATATTTAAAATATTCTTATCTAATTTCCTTCCCCATTGTATCCCTGTGTTGCCTTTGTTTCACCATGTACTCACCTAGGCATTCAATTGCTCCCCTTCACTGATTTCTGCAAAAGAAAGAAAGAAAGGAAGAAATCAAAAATCCAATTACAGCAAGTTTTATGAAGTGATAAATGTATTAAAGATGTGGAACATTTTGGGGAGATACTATACAACATTCAACCATCTCTCTAAACGCTTCCTTCTCTTTGTACCATTTTCTTCAATTACCTTCCCTTCTCTGTTCAAACTAATTCATTATGCCCCTCTATCTGTCAGGACAGGCTAGGGTGTGCTGTGGTACAAAACAACTCCCAGACCAGTGGCTTAGTACAAATATTTACACAGGAATGAGACCTTCATTGATGGGCTTGCAGGGTACCTATAGAGATAATCTGAGCCTAAGATTTAATTATATTTTTTATACCATGGACAGTTACTGAGTGAGATAGTAAAAATATTATAACAGGCCAAGGAAGACCTTGCATTGACTTAAAAGGGGCAATTAATTTTATTTTGGCATAATGGTTACTAAATTAGTATTTGCTTTAGAACCAGGTGGGGACTTCAAAAAAAGCAGATATCCGGGCCCCATCCACAGCTATTTTGATTCAGTAGATTTGATGTGGGGTCCAGGACTCTAAATATTCAACAGGTTCTCCAGGTACTTCTGAAAATTATCCGTGTTCAAAATCTACCCCTCCAGCTCAGGAATCAGAAAACTATATACAGCCCTCAAGCCAAATCTGCCTCCTCAACTGTTTCATTTTTTTTTTAACTTTTTAACTATTTAATTTGAGTTGATTTTTTTTGAAATATAAAAATTGGCTGTATTTTCCCACCATTTTTGTAAATAAAGTTTCATTAGAATGCAGACATACCCATTCATTTATGTATTGTTATGGCTGTTTTTGTGCTATTATGGCGCAGAGTTGAATAACTGAGAAAGAGACCATGTGGGCCACAAAGAGTAAAATATTTACTATCTGGTCCTCTATAGAAGAAAGTTTGCAGACTCCTGCTCTTGTCCATTTCATGACTAACTTCCAGGTTTAAGTTATAACTGGAGATGAGAACTAAGTACAGCCATATGAATAATCACTATTGAAAACACCACCTGAACTGAATTCTTTACAGATTGTCTTCATTTTTAATCTAATTTTTATTTATTTAATTGTTATTCAGTTACAGTTGTCCTCATTTCCCCCCCCATTACTCTCCTCTGCCCTACCCTCCCCATATTCTACATTCAATCCTCCCTCCACCCCCTATAGATTCTCCTCATCTTCATATGAGAAATATGATTCTTTTATATACAGGGGTAGACAAAAGGAGATTTACAGTTGTAATACAAATAAATAAATAATTAATAAATAATAATAAAGGAATACATTGTGTTCTGTGTACTCACAGCTATAAACCTACTTTTGACCACCATGTATATATACCTTTACAGCCAAATAAATTTTTTCCAGAGTTATACTGCTCCCTAGTGGTATAAATGTTAAATCACAGATGTTTGATTAGATTAGATATTGCCCATCATTATGTAATTCCTGAAATCAGTCATACTTACAGATTTTGTGGCAAGGGACTTTGGGAATTAGAGTTCACTTGGTAGAACTGAGGAGCACTAAACAGCCAAGGAAAAGGTTAGCAACTTTCATGAGAATTAGAACCCCTTCTTTTTATAAAATTCCCGTCTTCAAAGACTATTCCCCCTATAGCATTACTGGATAGGTGATTCATCCCAAGGTGATACATTTTCTCAGGGATATTTTGCCCACCTATGATGCCATGTCTGTCTCTGAAATTGAAGCACAAATGACCAAAGCGGTCAAAACCACAGGTGCATTCTCTATGATGAACTGTGATAAAAGGGTAGAAAGTGTAAACAGGAATCCTGATGCACACAAACATATGTTAAGATAAGGTTAACAAAGGGGATCACACACATGTTGTCATTAATGAGACAGCAATGGATGAACCCATTGGTTTTCCCCCTCGACTATCGATTAAAATCTCCTCAGGAGCTTTTAAAAAATAATGATGGCCTGATCTCCACTCCTGGAGATACTGATCTAATTGGTCTGAGGAAAGGCTTAGGTGGCAGTATTTTTTTTAAGTTCTCCAACTGATTGTGATTTGCAACCAAGGTTAAGACTCATCGTTCCACAGCGGTGTTTCTCTAAAGTTAAAGAATATTCAAATCACCTGGGGATCTTTTTCTCTGCATTTCGTGATTCAGTAGGCCTGTGAGGGCACCTGAGAATCTGAATCCTAATGAGCTTCAAGGTGATGCTGATGCTGCTGTCTGTGGGCCACACTTTGAGTAGCAACGAATTAGATCATCCCTAGCCAGTTTTTATACAATCTCAATGGTTCTGAGGTCTTAAATTACGTAAGTACCACTTAGGAGTTAACTAAACATGCAAATTTGCAAGCTCCAGTCTCAGAAATTAAAATTCAGCAGATTTCAATTTTTAACAACTGTCCCAAGTGATTCTGAGATTCACAGTCTGAGAACCACCCACACACTAACCTACACAAGTAATATTTATTTTACAAATGAAACTTTTTAAAAGGTGGCAACAGTATTTATAAATTTTACAAGCTACCTTGACCTAATGAGAAAAATTTTCTCGTTTCAGCTGTGAGAAGAAATTACCCCCAAAGTCAGTGGCTTAAACCAACACGATTTTATTATATCTCATGATTTAGTGTGACAGTTGGGGTTGGCTGGGTGATTCTTCTGCTCTGAAGTCACTTAGTTGTAAAGAGCTAGCAAATAGGCTTGACTGGAGTCAAAGATGACTTCACTTCATGTGCCTGATTCCCTCCTGGAGAAAAGCTTCAGGGTAATAGAAAGGATGACTAGCTATTTTGATGGCGGGAGTTAGAACTGGCCTGCATCCCCAGAGTTCTTTGGGGCAAAGATTGTGTTTCCTATTGCAGTAGATGGCATGATAACTAACAGACTTTCTCTAGCCCCTGGAAGGGATACCAGCAGACAGCCCTCAACTGTCAGTCCCCACAGGGATTGTTTTGGCTGAAGAGAGCTGATAACTGGCTGGTGTGGTGGTATAAAGTCCCAGCCCCTTCCCCCGCCCCAAGTTAAGACAACTCTACAGGGTTTTCTCATCTTCTGAACTCCTGGATTCGCTGAGGTCTCCTTTGAGACCGCAACGAAGCTCAACTTCTGCTTGCCAGTTTTGCTTCTTTCCCTTTCTTTCCCTGTGAACTGAACCGAAGGGCACTCCCTAACACACATCGTGCGTGGTTATGTCCAACTCAGAGTCCGCCTCCCAGGAAGCCCGACCTGTGACACCTGTGGATCAGATGTGGGCCCCCGGGGGGGAAATGAACCAAGTTGGATGATCTTGGGTCTGTCGAAGGGACACCCTGGAGAGATGAACAAACATCAGCAGAGAGGACGCTTAAAGCTCACTCCTCCTGCTGGACAGCCAGGAAAGGAGTGAGCGACTGCTGGAATAGTGCTACAGGGGTCTGTGTCAAGAGAGTTGAAGATTAAAGATTTCCAGATATGAGGGGGAGAAACGTCTTCCCAGAACTTACAAAACCACCTAAAAGGGCCAGCTTTAACAATTTACCTATGGTCCAAAAAGCACCAACATCCAGCCCACAGCAGTATCAATCAAAGAGGAGCTTTTCCTGCCCTCTCTTCGGTCCTGTCTCCCAGGGCTCCCAACCTGTAGAAGTTACAAGACAGAATTAGGCGTAGGGGCAAGAACACTAGATACGGTGGGAGAGATGCCACCCCTCTCTTCTCTGACTTTAACGTCTAAAACAGTCCCCCCTCTCTCTTCTCCTTTTTAGTCACCTAAACCCTACCGTTCTCCCCCCCCCCCCCACCGCATATAGCAATACTCTATCTTTTCCTTTATTTGGTGAGTTGCCCCACAGTTTCTCTGAGATGAAGTTTCCATCCAGTATTAGCTGTTGCTAAATGTCAAAAACCTTCACCTCATGTAAGGACTGTAGCTGGTGGTCTCAGGCTACAAAGTCTAAAACCTTTTTCTTGGCTGGTACTCTGTCTTGCCCGGCATTCCAACTGTTTGCATACCCACAGACACGTAGTGTACGGAGCCGGCGCTCAATAAATTCCTCAGATTTCCCAATTGCCTTGAGAGAGGAGCGTTTTTGTCAGGGTCGGCCACGGGACACAAACAGCAGCAGCGAGGGGTAGGAGCTGGAAGCCCACAGCCAGTGTTCAATGTGGGGTACGCTAAGTCAGGGAGCCTCGAGCCTGTGGGGGCAACTACAAGAAGCCGTGAGTGTGCGCTCCGCCGCAGGCCCCGACCTAGAACAGCGCTTGCCCCAGCGGCCAACGCTTGCCCCGCCCCGCCCCGCCCCTTTCTAGGGACAACGCTGCCCGCCTGGTACTGATGCCCCGCCCCGCCCCTCTCGTCCCGCCCCCTCGTCCCGCTCCGTACCTCTTTGGATGCCCAGCCCAGTGGCGCCCGCCAAGTCCCGCCCCGCTTGCCCCGCCCCGCCCCTTCTAATAGCCGGGGTAGGGGTGGTTGTGGGCGCCATGGGGACCGCTTCGTCGCTCGTGAGCCCCGCGGGCGGGGAGGTAATCGAGGACACGTACGGGGCGGGCGGTGGAGAGGCCTGCGAGATCCCGGTGGAGGTGAAGCCCAAGGCCCGCCTGCTGCGCAGCTCTTTCCGCCGGGGTGCGGGAGCGGCGGCAGCGGGGGCCGGGCCCGGGTCGCTAAACCGCGGGGCGGGCGGCGGCGGTCTGCTAGGGGCTAGCTTCAAGTCTACTGGCTCTTCGGTGCCGGAGCTAGAGTACGCTGTAGCTGAGTACGAGCGGCTGAAGAAGGAGTACGAGATCTTCCGGGTCAGCAAGAATCAGGAGTTGCTGTCCATGGGCCGCCGTGAGGCCAAGTTGGACACGGAGAACAAGCGGCTGCGGGCCGAGCTGCAGGTAAGGCCGGGCCTGTGCGCGCAACCAGGGAGGCCTCTACGCCCGGGGAAGTGAGGTCCGGGCCGCCTACGCTTGGCCGCGTAGGTGTTCCCGGATCCTTGCCCATCCTGTCTCCTTTCCAAACCAAGTAGTTTTGAAAGTTGCGCAGAAACTGCTGTGCGTATTAATTTGAAGGGGCATATTCTCTTGGAGTCTAAATTGATTCCTTAGCTAATGCCACCCCTTTTCTATTTCTGGTTCATTCATTATGTGGCCTTGCAACAATTAGCCTGAAAGTGTCCCCAAGCAAATGCAAACCTCCATGGGGCTCTAGAGAAGGAGGTTCACAAAAAAACACTTTGATACAATTTGTTGAAACAACTCATCAAAATCTTCCCAGGAGTCTTTAACTCCACCCGCCCCCCCCCCTCCGCTAAAATTTTACAGGCCTCTAAGGTGGGATATATGTCTAGGTTTCTTTGTGTGGTTCCATTGCTCTTGGGTTTTAATGACCCTAAAGTGAATTTTTCTGGAAGCCCCGGATTGTCACTATCTTAACTGCTGTGGTTAACGTATACTCCAATTCCCTTAATCCATTTAACGTACTGGAAAAAATAAATAAAATAAAATAAAATTGCCTGATCTCCCTGTAGCAGATCTATTTTAACTCGTTAAAATAGTATATAATAAAGCTAAAGGTTGCTTTTCTGTAATCAGAGTTGTGAGACTTTGTGGTAGTGGTTTGGGGCCCCTTTGAGAGTTGTGTTTTGTTTACTTTCTTTCTTTACTATGGAAGACACTTCTAGATAGTCCAAGAGTTCTTGGGCACATCACAGTAGGAATTGAATAAATACCTTGGACTGAGTTTTCTAAAAGGAGGAAGCCGCCTTTTCTTCTAGACTAGGCGTATCAGTCAACCTACCCACCCCCCACATTAGCTGTTGTATCATCAGCACTTGTTACCTGGAAAGAAATACTTATCAGCAGTCCATCTGTTATCTTACCAGTTTTCCTGCGGAGCAGCCTTAATGCACTTGCATGTACAGAATGGTTGTATATATTTCAGATATCTGATTTTATGGGTCCAAGCCGCTCTCCAATAAACACTGCACATTGGAAATAACTGTGAGATGGAGGTAGAAGAAAACCAGTGTCAAGTGCAGTAAGGGTGGACAAATGCCACACACAGTCTCAGGTTCCTCCTGTTACCAGTCCTGATTCCTTGTGTAATCTTTGTCATTACTTTCTCACATAGCTAGGCATAAACAATTCTGTATTTACTTAATGCATATCATCAGACATTAAGTGGAGGTGGTCTATGGATAATAAGATGCATGAGACCTGGAGATAAGGAGCACATGGTCTCACAGAATTATCTTTCAAATTAAGTTTAGAAATTATACTTCTTGTTCTCTGAGCGATGGAGAAAGTGAGGCGTGAGATTAAGAACTTGCACAGTAAAGAGAAAGTACTTTCCATGGAAAGCTTAATGGTGAAGTGTCTTCATTTACTATAGTTCAGGCATGTTTGCATTTTTTTATTGTGTGTTTGAATAAAATGGCAATATATGGTTCTTGATAACTGGTAAAATAATAATAAATAGGTTGTTAAAATTCTAAGATATGTAATATGTAAGATTGTGTAAAATTGGGGAACAATACCATTTTTGTTAGAAATAACAAGGTAAATTATTTCAGGCACTTCAAAAAACTTATCAGAAGATACTTCGGGAAAAGGAGAGTGCTTTGGAAGCCAAATACCAAGCAATGGAGAGGGCAGCTACATTTGAACATGACAGAGATAAAGTTAAAAGGCAATTCAAGGTATCCTTACATTTTTATTGTCAAAATGATGTGGAATAATGACTACGTATAGTCAAAGTACATATAATGCTATGATAAAAGCAATAGTAAGTAATGTAGGAATCATGAAAATTCTAAGAACTAGAGTGGAACACTTTACAGTTTTGAGTTGAACCAGGTAAACTTGAGATAGTTTCAAAGAAAAGATATAAAAGCGAACATTTTAATAAGGATTTTTTAAAGAAATGGAGTGTTTCTCTATGGGGGAAGGCAATTGGAAATGTTTGGGGGTGTTTTGAATGGGTGGGCATTACTGGCCATTAGTGGCAGGGAGGACACATTTGCTAAACATTTTGCAGTTCACAGCATAGCCCCACACCACAGACATGCATCCTGCTCTCATTCCAGCAGGTCCAGTCGTAAACAGTGAGGCAGGGGTACTCGGATTATTCATCCTATGGAGGAGGGGAGCAAGAACCAAATGAATGAAAGATTTTTCCCTTTAAAAGTTTAAGACACTTTTTATTACAGCAAATTTTCAAAATCTAAATTCTTCTTTCCAAGATTTTTAGGGAAACCAAGGAAAATGAAATTCAGGACTTGCTGAGGGCCAAACGAGAGTTGGAGAGCAAACTTCAGAGGCTGCAAGCTCAGGGGATCCAAGTATTTGATCCTGGGGAGTCTGATTCGGATGACAACTGTACAGATGTTACTGGTGAATGTATTTCCTATTACAGTATTTTGAGCTTTCAGCATGTGTATGATGCTATTGTAGAGCCAACTTTAGATCCTTTTACTTACCAGCGATTGCTGTTACAGAGTTGCATTTTTCTCTGGTTCTCAGCTCTTACAAAAGCTCTTTTCCATGAAGTACATGATGATGTCAGGGGTTGAGGTTTCTTCTGTCTTGTTGCTCTGCCAGCCTTAACCCACAGCTTTTCTCTCTCTAGTCTAAGATAGCTCCTCCACATTCCACCGTCACATCTATATTTTAGCCAGAGGAAGAGGAAAGGGTAACATTCCCTTCCTTAAAAGAGAGTCTAAAAACTGTACAAGTTACTCCTCCTCAAATTCCATTGGCCAAAACTACCCCTAGGATAATTGGAAAGTATAAACATTAATAGGAGAGCCTTGTATTCACCTAAGTGTGGGGTTCTTATAAAAGAAAGAAGGGAAAAGTGGATATTGTTGGACAGTTAGCAGTCTCTGTCACGTTGTTTTTCCACATAATGGTGTAGTCTTTGCAACTATCAGTTAGAATGTCTGCATAGTATTTCATTGTGTAGTTTCTAGTGCAGTTTTATGAACTATTCAAAAAGTTTTTATTTTATAATTAAACATATAAAATATCTTTTTTCTAGAAATAAAAGCCTAGCCCTGGCTGGTGTGGCTTAGTGGATTAAGCACCAGCCTGCCAAACAAAAGGTTGCCGGTTCACACATGGAGGGTTAGCAACAGGGGAGTGGGAGGAGGAGAGGGGGAAAGGTACAGAGAATAAGTAGCATAGATGGTGGGTAGAAAATAGACAGGGGGAGGGCAAGAATAGTGTGGGAAATGTAGAAGCTAAAGAACTTATGACACATAGACATGAGCTAAAGGGGGGGAATGTGGGTGGAATGGGGGATGCAGGGTGGAGGGGAATGAAGGGAGGAAATGGGACAACTGTAATAGCATAATCAATAAAATATATTTTAAAAAAAAGTTGTGGGTTCATGTCCCAGTCAGGGCACATTTCTGGGTTGCAGGCCAGGCCCCCAGTTGGGGTCTTGCAAGAGGCAACCAATTGATGTTTCTCTCACGCATTGATGTTTCTTTCCCTCTCTTTCTCCCTTCCTTTCCCTCTCTCTAAAAATAAATAAAATATTTTTTAGAAAAAGGAAGAAAGAAAAACCTGGAATCATAGAATACAAGGGTTTCCTGTTTCCAAGAAAATATTAATAAGATGTGACTGATATTGGAAAAAAAAGAAAAAAGATTCTATTTTAAATGTGGTAGGAAAATGCAAACATACTCACATTTATTAAAAAAGTAATTAATTATATTCTTACAAAGTGATGCATTTTGGAGTGAAGTATGGCAACTGACATTTCCTTTTAATTTGTATTTTAGTACGATTGGAATCTGACCGGCATTCTAGGGTTTTCATTACCAAGTTTTCAGAGGAGGAATGAAGTGATTCTTATCAGCTTAGAGTGACTAAGAAGATACTTTAACGCCCCACAGTAATCCTGGTGGTTATTTCAGATTGACACATGTTAAAAATGTACAGTGTTTTAAAACTATTGTGTTGTTATTGTCTTGGCAAGTTAATAAAAACCAGTTAATATTTCCTCCTAGGTCTTTCTTCATCTTTTAATTTAAACACGAAGAAAGAATATCTGAGGGGATATCACTCATTTGAAATTCAGAGACCTACAAATGATCTCAATTTTGCCAGAAATTTAGCCCAACCTCCAGTTTACTTATAGTCAAGGATGCTTTATAGATATTCTGGGAAATATAATTTACATAAGTACATATCGATTCAAACAATTTTATTGCTCTGGGAGATTAAAGAGGATGTATTGTTTATATCTTTATTAATTACTACTATGCTAGTAATAGTATTCCTTTGAAATTCTTTTCTTCAAATTTTACATTGATACTTAAACCATATAGTTAGAAATGTTTTTTAGAATTTTCGTGTGGGGGTGTTTTTACATCTGTTATTATAATTCCTTCAGTTTTTTTTTAATTAAAGTTATGGAGGTGACATTGGTTAATAAAATTATATAGGTTTTAAGTGTACAGTTCTATGAAACATCATATGTATATTGCACTGTATTGTTAATTTTTTTCATCTTTCCCTTTTTAATTCCCTCTTTGAAACTGAGGTGATAACCAGAATTACATTAACTCATACCTTAGAACTTGGCAGAAATGGGTGGCAAAGTACTTTCAAAATGATTCAAGTTCAGCTATATGTTGTATTTATAATATTGTCGTATTTTTTAAAATTAGAAATCCTGTTCAGTATACCTGGTAAGTTTTTGAACATTCAGATAAAATCTCTTGCTTTCACAGCTTCTGGAACCCAGTGTGAATATTGGCCTGGAGGAGCCTTGGGAAGCGAACCTTCCATAGGGAGTATGATCCAGCTTCAGCAGTCCTTCAGGGGACCTGAGTTCGCCCACAGTTCTATAGATGTGGAAGGACCCTTTGCAAACGTCAACAGAGGTAATACACACCATTTGCCAATTACTGTGGCTGATGGTAGTGACTCTTTATCTACTAGAATCTGGTGCTGGGATGACTACCATCAGCAGAACATGAGATTTGTGTACTGAGTGTCTTCCATTGTCAGACCATCATGCACTGGTGCTGTCACTGACCAGGGCTGATGAAATTACCTTGTCACCTCAGGATCAGGTGGTACTCCATGGCCAGACTGTCCATTCATGTTCTAATAACAGATGGTCTAAATTCTCAGGTGTTTAGATGAGTGATTAGAGTCTAATTGAGAAATAGTTTTTAGTCTTTCCCTGTGCATCTTTGATGATATAGAGGGTTAGAGCAGGTTGCAGAGTAGAATACAAAACCTCAGTTATGTAATACAGTTTGCTTAGTCAAAAGTAATGTCATTTTTTATAATTTGGTATCTAAAACATCTCTAACATCTGCTTAGAATTTCAGCACCAGTGCAGATCTGGGATGTTAGAAGTAGCTCTGCTCTTCTTTATTAGAACTATAAAATTATTTATTTCTTAGCAAAATAAAAATCATTTTTAAAATTTTGCCTTTTGAGTTAGCCAAATATTTCTTAAAATGTTCTTTAACACTAAATAGAATATGGTTAGCACCATTTTGCACCGTTCTTGAACTTTCTTTTTGACTTAATATAATTCAAGAATAGTAAGTAGGTAAAACCATAGGCCAGCCTGGCAACGTAGGCTCTCCTCAAGCAGCAAACTTTTGAACAGCCCATGTGGCCAGATTCCATGACATTTGACGGAAACCACCAGTAACCCAGCAAAGACCACAGGTGACACTGATTGCCTTAAGTCCCAGAATAGAATTTCACATTAGAGAACTGATTGCCTTCTAATATGTTATTCTAAAAGTTACACCAGTATTAACAGGTGAGATCAGATTCCATTCTAAGATGCCTGTTGTGTTTTTTCTGACATTCTAAAAATTGTCTTGTCAGATGCTTTCTGGTGACCTTTTTTTCATGAACTTATGAGAAACTTTATTTTCAGATGACTGGGATGTTGCTGTAGCTAGTTTATTACAAGTTACTCCCTTGTTTTCACATTCTCTATGGAGTAACACTGTCAGATGTTACCTCATTTCTACAGATGAAACCCAGCCTGAAATGGATCTTTTCCTTAAGGTAAAGATATTTATAAATTCTGTATTCACTGATTTAAAATATAAAGTAATACTGGTTCCCATTTCTGATTCTACTACATTTAAACTTCGTAGTTTGCTACCTACTTGATTATGTATCTTAAAGAGCATATATCTTAAAGGAAGCATTTTGGGCTTTTCTTAAGAGAAAATCTTGCTCAGTATTTTCAGTATTTTTAAATTCAGGTCTTGGAACTTTGTGCTTTTGAATGCTTCATTATACATTCTCCACAATGTGTAAGTCCCTTGCTGATAGTGCCTGCTTTAGTTAGTATCTGTTCTATCCTTGAATCTGTATCAGGTTATAACAAAATTTAATCCTTGTTATGGCTTTTAATTTTTCAAATCAGCCATTGGGGTTCATGGAAGGCAGGGGTTGGCAAGCTACAGCCTGTGGGCCAAATCTGGCCTGCTGTCTACATTTGTATGACCCAGAGGAAAGGTTGTTTTTTACATTTTTAAATGGTTGGAAAAAATTAAATGAAGAATAATATTTTGTGAAATGAAATTCAGATTGTAGTGTCTATAAATAAAATTTTATCAGAACACAGCCATGCTCGTTTGTTTACGTTTTGTCTATGGCTACTTCTCACTACCACAGCAGAGTAACTTGTGACAGAGACTAAATGGACCACAAAGACCTCTGCCAAAGCAGCCAAGTTGTTATGCTGTTATTAATTTGGGAAAACATTTGCTGACTACTATTTGTTTGTTCTAACTGAATTTTAAGTAAATCTGCATGTTACAATGCTGTACCTGCTGTATTAGCATCCTCTAGACTGTTTAGTAAGTTCGTTTAGTGGTTTTCTTTTTATGTTACTCAGTTTCAGTAAAAAAGTAAATATTTTGCAAACCGAAGCTTCTACTTCGCTGAGTATAGGTTATTCCCAAAGACATGTTGAAAGAATTACTAATATATTGCAGATTGAGAGTCATAATTACTTAGTGATTTAATTTGTTATGGCCAACATATTTTTATTTTATATATGTTTGTTTAATGTTCTAATATTTCATGGTGGATACTTTTTTCCTATATAGATCTATGGATTTATATTTTTCATTCTTTACCACAATGAAACATAAATCATTTGGAATAATATTAATAAAAATAAATACCAAAGCAAAATAACCTAATATTTTTCTCCCATTGTTTTAGGCTTTATCATTTTCTGAGCTAGGAAATGATAAAGTTATAACTGAGCCAAGTTATTAAGCTGTTATTATTTTCATTTTATAGAGAAACTTGCCTTTTCTCATAAAGATTTTTTAAATTGATTGTATATTTTTTAATCAGAGAATATCCATAAAAATATGATTGTATATTTTTTAATTAGAAAATATCCAACCTGTTCTAAAACATGCTTTTTTATTTTAAATAGTATGAAACTGACTAGACCTTTAGTTAAATATGCTGTGCTTTTATATTTTAACTTGTTTTTAGGACTATTCACCTAAACTTAAAAGAATGTGTGAGACAATGGGATATTTTTTCCATGCTGAATATTTTCCAATAGATACTGAAAATCAGTACCTCACTGTAAGAAAGTGGGAAATTGAGAAGAGTTCATTAGTTATCTTATTCATTCATTTGACTTTACCAAGGTAAGCTGAAAATTTTGTAATTTTTTTACAGGAGTTAAGCTTCTAACTTTTCCATTTATTTGCAAAGTCTCATGAGTTTGATTCATCATTGTGAGCCATGTTTAACATTTGAGAGTTTTTTATATTAGATTTAAAAAATTAAAGTTGCATATGCGTTAAAATTTAATGCACTCTCACCGTCTAATAATGAACATACTCTATTTTAATGCTAAGCTGGAACAGAGCTATAAAAATATCCATTTTCAGAAGGCTTCCCTTCTTCTGCACCTGGGCCTTTTCTGGCCACTTGTTATTGCAGTAACCCCCAGTATGGACACTTAGGTTGATTGACTGTTGCTGCAGCACAGTATAGTAAAAGAAGTACTGATTTCCGATCTAGCTTTTTGTTGGAAGACTGTGAAGAAGCTTTCCTGAAAAATCCTGAAGGCAAACCACGATTAATTTATCATCGTTTGGAGGACGGGAAAGTCAGTTCTGACTCTGTCCAGCAATTGATTGATCAAGTGTCTAACCAAAACAAGACCAACAAAGTCAAGGTAAAATTCATAGGTTATTTTTTAAGAACATGCTTGGCAGAGGTAAGTGCTAGAGCAGAGGCCATGACATGGAAGTGATCTGGCATGTGTGGAGAGAGGAAGGAAGGCAGAGTGCATTGAAGGCAGAGTGAGGGGAGAAGAGTAGAAAAGGTGAGAGGAGGTTGATCGTGAGGAACCCTGGAGACCATTTTAAGGACCTTGTTTTTATTTTTTTAGAGTGAGATGGGAAGGTGTTGGAGGACTTTAGCAGCAGCAACAGCAGAAGAAATTTAATTCTGAGAAGGATCAGTTAGGCTGCTGTGTTGAGAACTGACTGGGTTTAGGGCATGTGGGAGAGGTCAGAGTTGGAGACATGTTGTAATCACCCAGGTGGGAGGTGCTAGTGGCCTGGACTGGGGTGATGTAGAGGAGGTGATGGGAAATGGTAGGATTCTGGATGAAGTTTGACAGTACAGTCAACAGATTTCCTAACAGATTCATTGTGAACTATGAGAGAAAGAGGAATAAATAGCACTATGTGGCTAAAAAGTATGACCTGTGAGTGGACAACTCAGATTCTTTTCTGTGCTTTTTTCCCTGAGTTTCTTTTCTTTTCTTTCTTTTTCTTTTCTCTTTTTTGCTTTTCTATCTACCTGACCAAGAATTAATGTAAGGAGGAGCCTTTTTATAATAACCTTTCCTAAGAGCATGGGGAAAAGCAAAAAACTGATGAGTGGAGAAAGAGATTTAATGATCCCTACATTCATGGCAAGATATCCTTTAGAACGGAGATTGGAGGCTTTGCAGGACTGCACACTGAGTTAGTTTGGTAAAAGTTTTCATAATGTTAAGAATACAAGAGAAAACAGCTCTAGGACTTTTTAAGTTTTTAGTTCTCTTTATTTCAGCCAGAAAATAAATGTGAATACAAGCATTTTTATTTTATTTTATTCTTTTAAGGTTTTATCTATCTATTTCCAGAGAAAAGAGAAGTGAGGGAAAGAAACACCCATTGATTGCCTGTCACACACCCCCAACCGGGACCTGGCCTGCACCCCAGGTGTCTGTCCCAACCTTTGGTCTGAGCCACACCAGCCAGGGCACAAGCATTTTTCTTACATCATTTAGTGTTACAAAGGTAGCTTGAGACCAGTATAACATTAAACCAAAGAGTCTAAGTAGAAAAAGTGATTTTTTTATTGTAGTTAATCTCCAGAACCATTTCTGTCTTTGTTTTTATTTTTTTTATATCAGTTTACTCCACCAGGTCTCATGAGAAAAGATACTAATTCATCTTTCTTATCTCTATTCTTTTAATTCTATAAATCTTGCTTTTGCAAATTAGTGTACTAGAAGGATGAATTTATTTTATGAAAGTAAGATAAAATAAGGTTCTCTCTACCATATTATAAATGTGAACGTATGCTAAGCCTTCATGGCAGTTCACCTGATACACTTTCTAAAACCATTGTCTTATTCTAATCTTAAAGATATCAATCATTTTAGTAATACCCATGTTCTTTTCAGATAGGGCACTCTTTCAGCAAACTCAAAAGACTGTTGTACATAGCCAAATAGTATTTTGCTTTTTTATTTTGTAGAATTCACTTTACTGGCATAAAAATTGATTTTGATGTATTGTGAACATTATGTATGTTGAATGGTACAGAAATATGTAGACAAAATTTGGACACATAAGCAAAAAACATACACTGTTTGATTATAGCATTGTTCACACTAAATCCCTTGTGTGACCTTGGACAGATTCTTTCCTCGTTTTCCTCTTCCATGAAGTGGAAGTAATCATAGGGTCGTTGTGAGGGTAAATGAACTAATACACAGAAAGTACTTAGAACAGTTTATGGCACATAAGCACTAGAAAAGTGGTTACCACCCCCCACTTCCTCCTGTTATTAGTGTTCTTTCTTCTTCTTGTTAAACTTCTTTTTTTCCCCCCAGATCATTGATCACTCAGGAGATCCTGCAGAAGGTGTATATAAAACTTATATTTATGTGGAAAATATTATTAAACAGGTAAATATGCATCCCCTGCAAGATTTCATCTAAAATATTTAAGACTGTTTTTCATAAAATTGGGTTTTCTGGAGAAAATCACTTGTTTTCTGAAAACAATGCTCAGGGAGAGCACCGTTGTCTACGTTGGGTGTTCGTCCTGCAGCGTCGTTGCGGAATTACTGGTACCGTGCATCTCTCTCATCTGTCTCACAACGCTGTTTGGAGCTTCAGTGCTGCGACGTATAGAATGTATTACAAAAGTGCTAGTTAAAAAGTAAGAGAAAATGTCCACTCCTTGAATTTTTGTGTATTTGAAAAACCCTCAAAATTGTCTACTACATTATTCCTAACAACACAGGGGTGACAACACCTCTTGGCGTCGTGGAGGTGTCTGGAGCTGGAAGTTTCTATGATGTCTCATGTACTACCTTGAAAATGTATGAATGTTACATATTCTGCCTGATAGTATATCTATGTTTATTTTTTTAAGGATTTTATTTATTTATTTTTAGAGAGAGGGGAAGAGAAGGAGAGAGGGAAAGAAACATCAGTGTGTGGTTGCCTCTTACGTGTCCCCCACTGGGGGCCTCGCCTGCAACCCAGGCATGTGCCCTGACTGGGAATTGAACCCTTTGGTTTGCAGTCCACTGAGCCATACCAGCCAGGGCTATTTTTAGCATAGAATATTTAAAATCATGTATCAGCAAAAATGGTAGTAATGATGAAAAGGAAAATAAGCCTTCACCTGTAAGTCAAATGGGCACAAGAGGAAGGTGTACCATGTTTAGCCTGTGGTTGCCCGAACCTGCTGACACCTCCCCCCGGGGACCGGGGCCCAACTTGAGAAGTGTGGAGCTATGTTATCGGAGTAAAAGAGTGAGCCCCAAAATGTGATGATAAGACTTCTGGCAACACATTTTGTATGATGGTCTTTAGTATAACTTTTGACATTATCAGTTTCGATTTTCTGAACAACCATTTGAACTTTAGGACCAATTAAATAAAATGACTTGAGCATTATAAGTGACAGCAAGTGAGATGGACATACTTACCATCTTCACCACTAGAAGGATCACAAAAATTTCAGTGATATAAAGGCCACAGATCACAACAGAGATATTTGATATCAAGAACCTCATCTAAGTAATTATATCATTATAAAAATGTGAAGGAGCATGTTTCTTAGTATTTGTACAATCTTTAAAATTACTCATCAGCCAGATGGAACCAAAGATGTTGTATAACATTTTTCAGAAAACTGATCCGACAGGAGTCAAGTACCCTTCTAACTCTATTTTTAATAAAAGAGACAGGTCTTTGTCTTTATTGCTTTAATATTTCCTTTTCTATTTTAAAACTAGTGTTTTTTATAGTTACAATTTATTCTTGTAGGTGCTATACCAAAGCCATGGTTTTGAACTTGTTCTCCCTAGTAGTGAAGTCCACCTTAGGCCTTGGTGCTAATGCTGCTACAAGGTTTTTTTGTGTTTCATTAGTTTTCATGTGCTTGTTCTTGGTGCTCAGGACATCCTAGGCTTTGAGAACACAGACCTGGAAACTAAGGATTTGGGGAGTGAAGATTCTATTCCAGAAGAAGACGACTTTGGTGATGTTCTGTGGGACATACATGATGAGCAAGAGCAAATGGAAACTTTTCAACAGGCTTCAAACTCAGCCCATGAATTGGGATTTGAGAAAGTAAGCCTTAAAAGTATTGTTTCAACAAAGATCAGTCTCCACTTAAAGGCTGTGTGATGACTGTGTTTTCACCTAAATATAGTCAAGGTTAATATTTGTGTTAGTGTCTGCCCTAGTGGCTTGATTATCTGTTGTGAGACATGTGCTTACATATATGTCATGTGAAAGGTACATGAGATGAAATATACTTATGAACATCAAACAGTTTTAGTTACAGATTAGGATTTATCAACCACATGTTTATTATGCTACCTTCTATCATTCACCAGATCAAGATTAGGCTATCTAGGAAATTTAATAAAAATAGTAAGCCTATCTATTCTTCCAGTTCCTGGAGAAATCAAAGTATCATGCATTCAGAAAACATAACACAGTAGTTAATGTGATAGGCACATCACTCCTTCAGCATCCTTAAATATCTAAAAATAAACTAACAGAATTTGAAGTGCACATAGTATCTGTGTCCAAGTTCAAATTATTTCAAGTGCATTTTAAATTAATGTTAAGAACTAATATTTTTAAAAATATTGTATAGTAGCTGTCACAAGCAACTACATTTTTATAGAAATTTTATAATTTAAATTATGTGTATTTATGTCCTGATTCTTCCATTTCCTAACCATGTTTGGTCAAGTTACTTAGCTCCAAACTTTGACTCTCTTGTCTATAAAATGAGAATAATTAATAGTACCAACCACAGGGTTGCTGGGTGGATTAAACCAGATTATACACGTAGAGCACTTGGCATAGTACCTGGCACATGATGAATGTTAAGTTGTTATTTTTTTGTGGGGGGGAACCCAATTAACAAAAAATTGTGTATTCTTACATGTTTAAACTTTAGTCACTTTCAAAGTACTCTCCATTTGAGGCAATATACCTATCAGGACGTTTTTTTCACTGCTCAAAACATTTTTTGAATTCGTCTTTTTTGATGCCTTTTAATGATTTTGCCATTTTTTGTTTTACTTCTTCCACATCAGCAAAGTGTTTTGCTTTGAGGACTTTTTTCATACAGGGAAGCAAAAAATAAGTCACTCAACATGCGAGACCTGGTGAATAGGGAGGGTGGGACATGGGGATCATGCTGTTTTTTTGGTCAAAAACTGCTGAACACTCAGTGCAGTGTGGGCAGGTATGATCATAAATCACCCATCATGAAATGGGCAAATACATTGAAAGAGTCTTCAAAAAAAATTCACTGAAGGTGAACGCAGCCTTTCACACCACCACCAGCTGGTACACTGGCACAGACGGGTTCTTAGAACACTTAGCTAGTGGGAAAACCGGTACTACAAGGGGCCTGCCTTCCAGAAGTTAATTCTGGGGGGTTTTGGGAGGTCCCCCCTTGTAAGAGAGATATTATCATCATTATTTTATAAATGAAGAAGCTAAGATACTGATTATGGTTTGCCTAAGAGCACACAGTGAGTAGATTGCAGATCTGGCATTTGAACCAAAATCTGGCTCTAAATCTTAGGTTTTTTCTTCTATAGCAAGAGGTCTTAATTTGGGAACCGTGGGTCTATAAATGGGCTTTATGTGGGACAGTGAATTAAATTGTTAGGACCTGCAAGGTCATAAGTCAATAAAGCTTTTGCTTCTTCAGAAACTCATTGCTCTCAGAATTATTTGAGATCCTGGAGAATATATTATGTATTTAAATTTGACAAACAGAGTAATCGAGAAACTATACCAGGTAATCATTTATTGTAATTGCTTGAAATTTCTGCTGCCCTAAAGCTAGCCATAAACTACTTATTACAGATTATTTTAAATCCTTATCAGCTGTCATTTAGACCACTGGTACAATTAATAAATGTTTCAGCCCTCAAGTTAACTTTGGAATCTCCTTAATAAGTACTAAGATATTTTCATTTTCTGAATGTTTCCATTTCAGCTCTGAACCAGTTTTTAGTATCTGGGGAAAGCCTGGGAAAAATGGTTCTTGGACTTTGCCCAGAGCTCAGAAAGATCTCAGGTGGCCTGTCCTAACCTAATTCTCTGTAGCAAACCCTCTCTTGTTTGGACCTACCCTCAGGAATCCCTGGAAACTGAGGTGGTCTCCAGGACTGGTGTTTTGCGCCCCCTGAAGACATTCTTTGGTATTTCTGTAGTTTAGGGGCTAACGTGCAATACAGTGGCCTCCCTGCAGCATGGTGCAAAACACCTGAGTCTTGTAAAACCCCATGGGGATCTTAAGGGTCCCTCCTTCATCATTTATAGCAAAACTATGTGTAGAAGAAATGGGGGCCCATTTGTAGTTGGTCAAAATACCAACCATAAAATAAGCAATGGCGAGGGTGCTGTTGACTTCAGGTAGGTTTCATTTTCTCATGCAGCCTTTCTCCCAAAGAGTTCAGAGGAAAATCAGAAGTTGACTCTGTTGACTATTCTAAGGAGATGTGCTTCCTCACAATTTCAATTCATTTTTATTTCTAGTATTACCAACGCCTTAATGACCTTGTGGCAGCACCAGCACCGATCCCACCCCTTCTTGTATCTGGAGGACCAGGTTCTGGAAAATCCCTTCTTTTATCAAAGTGGTATGATGCAGTACAATTAAATTGTTATCATTGTATCATTTGAATTACAGGATTCATTCAATAAAATGTAGTATTGCATGTCTGCCTTGCTGCATAGTCTGTACTCAACATTAAAAGAGCAAAGAGAGGTGAAATAACAGCTTTATGCCGTGAAGTGTACACAGTTTAGGTATTAGAAGATACAGAATGAGAAATGAATAGAAATTTGTGATTGTGTAGATAAATGACGCAGGTCAGAACTAAGGGAGTGCTTTGTAAGGGAGTGAGCAGTGTGACATAGAATTAGGTGAATTCTATGAGGGATGTGCCTTTATTTTCAATTATTGGCTTCATCTTAAAAAGTTTCATTGGGATTTTAAATATGTGAAACAAGGCAAAGACTATTTAGAGTGAAATAAGTCATAAAGAATATAAATATAAATATAAAGGATAACCTTTACTGTGAATGTAAGCTAGCTCTTCAAATTATGGACTAAGGGTCATATAAGCTAATAAATTCTTTCCATTTCATCTCAGTTCATATTATTCAAAGATAAGTAGTAAGAATATTTTTTTCATTAATAACTGTTGACATTGAAGACAGCATATGTTGTTTCTTATTGCCTTTTTATTTAAAGTTATGTTTGGAAAACACTATTTTTGTACTTAAAGAAACTTCTTTTTTTTGTCTAATACAGTATTTGTAATTAGAGGTTGATGTTCATTTTACTAATACTTTAAATTCAAATGTACACTATTTTGGCTTACATTTGTGAATATCAATTTGTAATTAAAATGAATCTATAATTTTTTAACAGTTAATTTAAAAGGATCTAAAAGTAGAGAAAAATGGAAATTTCCCATTTTTAAAAAAAATTGGCCCTGCGATTGCTGATACGTAGCGTGTGAAAATTAATGCACTGTGAACCCTTTTCTGTGACAGTAAAGTGAGCTTCGTTCTTTCAGGGTTCAGTTACAACAGAAGAATTCCCCTAATACGCTCATTCTTTCCCATTTTGTGGGGAGGCCTATGTCAACCAGCTCAGAGTCTTCCTTGATTATTAAACGACTTACACTAAAGGTATAGTGTGCCATCTTTTGGAATTACCAGAGTTTTTATTTAGATTCAGATGTTATTGGGGCTAAGTACCTGGCGAAAAACCAATTTTCAGTATTACCCATTTGTTTTGGTTTTGCATAAGGTTAAAAATACTACTCAATGCAATTTGTGACTGAATTTTGGGTTAAAATGCAGAGATAGAATTACTTGTCACCAGCAGTGGTAAAGCGTAACTACTTCAGTCTGCGTGTGTTCTCATCTGGCAGCTGATGCAGCATTCTTGGTCAATTTCTGCTCTCACATTGGATCCGGCTAAGCTTCTAGAAGAATTTCCACGCTGGCTAGAAAAGCTCTCCGCCCGTCATCAAGGCAGCATCATCATCATCATTGATTCCGTAGATCAAGTTCAGGTACTGTTTTTACTTTGCAACTTATTGATATACTCAGAACAATACAAAAATATCAGTAATGACTATTGCAGGCATTTAATTTACATATTCACGAGAAGAAAATCTTAATGTTGTTTCTTTTATTTCTGCTTAATTTCTAAAGA
This sequence comes from Anoura caudifer, assembly GCA_004027475.1. NCBI lineage: Eukaryota > Metazoa > Chordata > Mammalia > Chiroptera > Phyllostomidae > Anoura > Anoura caudifer. The sequence continues at coordinate 139,913 of PVKU01003380.1, read as the reverse complement.
GGAAGCATGTGGATAAAAAAATATACCGTTTGCCAGTAGATGCTAATACCTTATCGGGAAAGACCAACTGAATTTTCACACCTAGCAAAAATTGTTAATTTTGACATATTTTTAGGGCCTGGGTATTTTCTTAAGTGTCCAGAATTCAGATCTGCAGCAGTTGCCTTTTGCCACTTGTTCTTCTAATATTCTGAGATAAATCATCCAGAAATTAAGATTGTATCTTTAATAGTAGTGAGAAGCTTACAGAGAATTTTTATTTAACTTGGGGAGCTATTATTGGGTTGTTTTGAAATATTTTGAATTAATAGATTGAATTTTGTTTTTATATTTTTAAGCAAGTTGAAAAACACATGAAATGGCTGATAGACCCACTGCCAGTGAATGTAAGAGTAATTGTTTCTGTGAATGTAGAAACATGCCCTCCAGCATGGAGGTACGATGCTAACTTTAGTTCTTCCAGATTACATGAAATGTTTTAAGTACAAACAAGGCAAGGTTTTTGATATGTGTTTGTGTTTCTCATATTTTTATAAAAGTGGCAGTGAGGATGGGGAGAAGTGGACCATGTCAGGAAAAAAATGCAAACTGTAGGATTTGGGGAGAGGTTAAATCTGGGATGTGAGAGAGGGGAAAGCTGGGATGACTCCCAAGTTTCTGATGAGAAATCAAGTAACTCGTGTTCCTATGAACTGATTGGGAAGCCCAAAGGACAGGAAGGTTTGTTTTCCAACGTGTTTAGTTTCAGTTGCCAATCATAATTTGATGTCTAGTAGGCAGTTACATTCATGGATGAGGAAGACAGGGAGAGGGCTAGACTAAGACACCTGTGGTCCTGAAATGCGAGCTCACTTTGACAGTCCTCCAAGAAGGGGTGCAGTGCTGGACTTCCATGGGGCAGTATTTCCCTACCTATTTTTGCTCCCACAAGGAGCTTTTTCAGTAAATGTTCTCACCTCCCCACCTAGAAGTTTAATACCACACATATTCTATTTTTAGTTTATGCATATAAACAGATGTGTGTGTATATTTGTGCTTCATACGTAAAAAGAATAAGATTTTTCACCCACTTCCCCAACAGTCTTCACCATTCCACTGAGAATCCATGTTGTAGGGTGATTAAATTTCAGTCGATTACAAGTAACTTGTGGGCAAAGACTGTGTCTTGTACTGTTCCTCATGGGTACAGTACACAGAACTAGAGAGGTTATACCACTTCACTATCTAATGTACATGCTGTTTATTTTATAATAGTCTTTGTTGTGATTAATTGTTGAAAATGATACACATTGGAATAAATGAAATAATATTACTTAATAGGATTAACAGATTAGTTTTGCTTATTTTATAAAGGCAGTATATAAAATTAATTCTTGTAATGGATTTTGACTTGTGGGTAGAGTACAGCTTTTGTGGTATTATTAGAAGAGAATTTCATTTTTCTTTTCTTTAAATAAAAGGTTGTGGCCTACTCTTCATCTTGATCCTTTAAATCCAAAAGATGCAAGATCTGTTATAATTGCAGAATGCCACTCTGTAGACATTAAATTGAATCAGGAGCAGGTAAGTATTTTGAATTATGCTCTTTTACTCCTTATCAGCTGTCTTATAAAACACCTTATATGAGACTTAAAAGTCAATATTCTCTCTTGTTATAAGAAAATTGAGGTTAGTAATTACTTTGTTGAGTGCATTTGCTCTTAAATTTATAACAGATACAGAAGAAGCAATAAGAAAGATTTTGGTCATAGGTTTACTTGACTACATTATATTAAGCAGGTATTTTAAAAGCCATATGAGCATTTGCACGTCACCCTCCCCGTGGCCCAGCACCCCTTGGCAGTGACACTGCTGATGAGACGGCAGCACCTGTGTCCTTCCTGCAGGGACATTTGTTGGTGGCTCAGCAGTAAAGACCTCTTAACCCCAGGGTGGTTTTGTATTTTGTTTTGTTTTTTGGTAAACTGGTGCAGGAGAAGAAGCTAGAACGACACTGTCGTTCTGCTGCAACCTGCAATGCTCTTTATGTCACCCTTTTCGGCAAAATGGTTGCATGGTAAGTGGTGATTGTTTCACATGATCTTCTGCATGTTTCGTGTTTGCGGCAGACTGCTTCCTCACCATGTGACACAGAAAACTGATCACTATGACAATCTCTCGGGCCACTCAGATTCTCTTTATTCTAACAGTGATACTAACATCCTGTGCGAATATGACATGGCTGAAGATCAATAGCCTGTGAATTACCACGACTTGTTGAATATGTTTGTGTAATTTTCATCATACTAACATTTTCCCTACTGGGGGTTGCAAAAGAAGGCTGTCTTTGCCCTCAGTTGGGGCCCACCCTGAGGGCTCATTGTCACCTGCTTGAGACCCCCTAGTTTTGGGGAAGTGAGGAGTCAGCTGAGGAATAAAAAAGTTATTTCTCATGAATATTAGTAGGTAGGTATGTAGGTAGGAATTTTTTAGTTGTCAAATCTATGTTGTCAAATCCTGATAAACCTTTCATCTTAAAATAGATTATTCCATTTTACATAATTCATTAGTAATGTACGTTTAGATAAGCATTAGAAAGTTTCACTACTTTTATTTCTTCTTTAGTACTGCCTCAGGCTACTTGTTTGTCCATATGAAACCAGAGTTAAAAATGATTAATTTTTGGTATTCATTACAATAGATAGCAATCCTAGCACAACTCATATTCTAGACCACTGAGTCTAGTACTCTTATCTCTTAATTTCACGTTCTCATCTTAAGCACCAAATTTGAAGTGAAAAAATCTTCTAAAACTTTGACTTACCTGTGGTATTTGCACTGTCTTTCCTGCTGTTCCCATAGTTGTGCAGTGAATCTGGCTTCTGTTAACATCAGTAGCTTGAATAAGTACAATTCAAGGGTGTAAGTCACTTTCCATATATTTTACAATGTTTATTTAAATTTTCTATTTGAGAAGGACTATGGACCATTTCTTTTTGGTTTTGATTTTTTCTCTTTTTTAGATGTCTTTTTAATTAAAAAGTAAACTACTGGTAAATATTGTGTAATAATTTAAAACACCCCTGTTTACTGACTTTCTTTAGCCTGATACTTTCCAAATTCTGGTTCTAAAAATTTAATTTGCATGGCTTACTAACTAATATTTATTTAGGTGGCATGCTTCTAGATGATAAGAACCATGTCTTACTCATTTTTATGTTCTGTAATACATAGTAATTGTTTGAATTTAGTGAGAACCAGCATTTGGTTATTGAATTGAATTAAATGGTACACTAAAATAAACTTGACCCTAGCAGCCCCATAAAACTACTCTTTTCCTCCATCATGTTTCAGAATTCCTGTTACCAGTTGCTGTGTAAAAAATAGAGACCACATTGTTTTTAATCTACCCCAGATTTTCACAGATGTTGGCAGTCTATGAGAAATTAAATCTATTTTCAATTCCAACAGTGCTGGGAGAGCAGGCAGTGTAGATAAAATCCTTCATCAGTGTTTCCAGTGTCAAGATACTGTGTCATTGTACAGACTTGTTCTGCGGTCTATCCAGGAGTCCATGGCAAATGATACGGATAGAGAACTAATGAAACAGGTAAAGTGTGGTAAACTTATGAAAGGAAGATTATTTTGCTTTGCTTGTATTTGTGTCTTTGAAATAAATAACAAATAGCAAATTTTGGTGAATTTGTGCTTGAATACTTTTCAAGCAGATACAGGAATGTGTGCTTGTATCCAGAACTGATTTCTCAGGAAATTTGCATTTTCCTGCTTATTGAGATTTTTAATCTTTTCATGTTTATTGGCTGTTCTTATTTCTTCTTATGTGAATTCTTTGTTCAAGTCCTTTAAACATTTAATTGAGCTATTTGTCTTTTCCTTAAACATTTGTAGAATGCATTCTTATATGTTCTACATACTGAGTACAATACTTTGTTACTGAGTTTGCAAGTAAGTGCTCTTTTCCTGTTTGTTTCTTATCTTTTAACTTTATGGTGTTATTTGTTATGCAAAGTTTTATTTTGATAAAGTCAGAGTTATCAACAGTTGTTTTTATGGTTTATGCCTGCCTATCTTTTTAAAATCCTTTGCTATCATGAAAGTGTTCTCATTTTCCCTTCAAAATGGTGGACAGTTGTGCCCTTCGGGTGTAAGTCCCTAACTCATGTTGATTTGTTTATGTTTATTGTGTGAGGAAGGAATCTACTGTTTAATCTTTTGTCATTGGCCTGTTTTACCAAATAGTGTGTCTTTTCTAAAGATTTGGAATGCCATCTGTTGATATAGACACACACATTCGTTTCTAGGGTTTTCTCTTCCAATAGTCCTGTTCCTTGCTGATACCAGTGTCTTACCTACTAGAATTTTAAAGTGAACTTTAATATTTGATTGGGCAAGCCCCTTCTTAGTATTATTCTTCACAATTGTCTTGGCTATTTTCTCATGTGTATTTTTAGAACTGGCTCAGCAAGTGCCATGGACACTCATTATGAATTTTTGGAATTGCATTGAATTTAGGAACTAAGTTGAGGAAATTACCATATAAGTCTGCTCCTTCATGGGAAGTGAGATCGCTCTCCGTATAGTCGTCTTCTTTAATGATTTTCAATAACATTTTGCCTTCTTCCCCATAAAGGCCTTATACACGTTTGGTTAAGATTTGTTTCTAAGGACTGTATAATTAAAATAACATTTTATTTGTTTTAATTTTTTTTGAAGTGTAGTTGGCATAAAATAGTCCATTTATTTCAGGTGTGCAGCGTAGTGATTCAATATTTATATGCCTCATGATGTGATCCCCACACTAAGTCCGGTAACCATTTGTCACTTGCCAAGTTATTATGACATCATTGACGATAGCCCCTGGGCTGTATACTGCATTCCTGCGGTTTATTTATTTTAAACTGGAAGTTTACACCTCTTATTTCCCTTCACCTTTTGTACACATCAGGGATGTGGAAAAAAGAAAACCCTAATACACAGTTGATAGGATTGTAAATTGGTGCATCCACTATGGAAAACAGAATGGAGATTCCTCAGTATTTAGAAGAAAAAATCACTAATTTGAAAAGATGTATGCACCCATATGTTCATTGCTGCATTATTTACAACAGCCAAGATCTGGAAGCAACCTAGGTGTTCATTGATAGATGAATGGATAAAGAAGGTGTAGTGTATATACATGGGAATATTACTCAGCAATTAAAGGAATGAAATCTTGCCATTGAGACACCATGATGAACCCAGAGGGTATTATGCAAAGTGAAATAAGTTAGAAAGAGAAAGACAAATAAAATAACATTGTAAACATTGTTAGTTAAATTCAATTTTGATTTCTGAAATCCTACTTTATATTTAGCAACATTGCTGAACTCTTATAGTTTGAACCTCGGTCCATTTTTACATTAATTTCTCAGCTTGGGGGTTCCTTGGGGTTTTGACTTTTCATGTTACCTTCTAGCCCATAAGTGTCCTTGTCTTCCCCCACATCTGTGGGCTGATGGTTTCCTCTTGTATCCCTTCCCTGAGGGGACAGCCCTGGAAGGTCCTGGTGTTGGCAAGCGTTCTAGTTCAGCTGCTTGTCTCCTGGGGCATGTAGGCCCACCTTCCCTCCTCACTCTGGGTGTGAAAACCAAGGCTCTGAAGTACCTGTCCTCTATCCCTGCTGTTCCCCAGGGATAGCACCCTAGCACTTAGCCCTCTGATTTTCACTTTCCTATCATTTTTAGGCACCCAAGTATTTCCCTTTCTTTTCCCCAGGCTCAACTGTGCTTTTGGAAATGTTTTATCTGTTGCCTGATATTATCAGGGATTTGTAGCAGAAAAGCTAGTTTCTTCTACATCTTCCCAAAGAATCAGAACTGTTTCATTAGTTTTAATAATACATTTCCTGAAGTTTTAGTTTTCACTAAACCTTTTCCATATAGGTGTTATCTTTGGCCTGCTGTATTTTATATATGCACTATTGTCAATTTTAAAAATAAAACTACCAGTTTTTCTTTAGCAAAATGGGTTTATTCAAGAATGCAGAGAATTGAAATTGGGGACAAGCAGGCCATGGCAAAACCGTAGGCCAGCCTAGATAACAAAGCAGAGGGGCTGGCTTTTACAAGGTTTAGGAGGAAACTGGGGGGAGTTATTTTGAACAGAACTTCATTGGAGAACTGAAACCCGAAAAGACACAGGCGTTTGGGCTGCCCGTCACTACCAAATCCAATAAGCAAGGACAGCGATTGAATCTTTATGGGCACTTTGTTCAGATGGCTGGTGATCTGAGAAGACGGTGGGTTCATACCCTAACAGACCATCTTGTCTTTTCTTTCCAGGCCAACGTTTTTATACCAGGGAATAAACAAGGTGCGGTGAGGGCTTTGAGATTCAGGGAGGCTTAGGGGAAAGAAGCTCCAACATTCCTGTCCTGGGCAGTTAGCTGTCCCCAGGGGCGGGTGGTGGTCATCTGTCTCTCCCTGGAACACAAAGGCCCAGGTGCCTCCAGTTGTCCCCAGGCGGTAATCTTTAGCAGTGCCCCAGGAGTTCGTCTGTTTTCCCAGGATCCAGGACAGGCCTTACCTGTAGTTTCTGCAACAAAAGCTTTAACATATACATTACTTGCTAGGCTTATAACTTTTTACCTTAAACTAAAATTTTCTAACTCTTGAGTCCCCTATCAGAACAAGAATTCAAGGTTGTGACACTTTCTCACTGGCCACAAGCATTGTTGCTGGGGTGAAAAGGGGTCTCCCTTTTTCTTAAACATGGGAGATGAAATTCCCATGTGATTAATATCCTCTCTTGTCAAAATAATTATCTTTCTTCTTCCTGCTCATTATGCAGGCTGCAGTGAGTGATAGGAACATGAGATGTTCTCCCTTCACGGCTTCCCGACTTGATTTTAAATGAGGTTTCCTTTATTTTCACTCTATCTTATTCTTTAAAAAAAATTTTTTTTGGTGTTGTTGTGTAAGTACATTTGTCTCCATTTTCACCCCACCACGCCCCCCCCCACCCATACCCGCCTCCCACCCTCAAACCCACCCCCTTCAGCTTTGTCCATGTGTCCTTCACACATGTTCCTTGATGCCCTCCCATTATCTCCTATGTCCCTCTCCCTCCTCCTCTCTGATTACTGTCAGATTGTTCTTTATTTCAGTGTCTCTGGTTGTATTTTGCTTGCTTGTTTTGTCAATTAGGTTCCACTTATAGGTGAGATCATACGGTATTTGTCTTTTGCCATCTGGTTTGGTTCACTTAGCATAATGCTAATAATAATGCCATAATCACTAACCATAATGCTCTCCAGTTCCATCCATGCTCTTATGGAGGATAGGAGCGCCTTCTTTCTTTCTGCTGCATAGTAAGTATTCCATTGTGTAAATGTACCGCAGTTTTTTGATCCACCCATCTACTGATGGGCACTTAGGTTACTTCCATCCTTGGCTATTGTGAATTGTGCTGCTATGAACATTGGGGTGCACAGGTTCTTTTCAGTTGGTGTTTCAGGATCCTTAGGGTATAATCGCAACAGTGGTATTGCTGGGTCAAAAGGCAGATCCATTTTTAGCTTTCTAAGGGAATTCCATACTGTTTTCCACAGTGGCTGCACCAGTCTGCATTCCCACCAACAGTGCAGTAGAGTTCCTTTATCTTCACATCCTCTCTAGCACTAGTTTGTTGCTTTGTTTATGATGGTCATTCTCACCAGTGTGAAGTGGTATCTCACTGTAGTTTTAATTTGCATCTCTCTGATGGCTAGTGATTCTGAGCATCTTTTCATATGTCTCTGGGCTTTCTGTATGTCCTCTTTGGAGAAGTGTCTGTTCAAGTCCTTTGCCCATTTTTTAACTGGGTGGTTTGTCTTCCTGGAGTGGAGTCATATGAGTTCTTTATATATTTTGGAGATCAAATCCTTGTCTGAGGTATCATTGGCAAATATGGTTCTCTTTTGATTTTAATGCTGTTTTCTTTAGCCGGGGAGAAGCTTTTTATTTTGATGAGAGCCTATTTGTTTATTCTTTCCTTTATGTCCCATGCTGTAGAGGACATATCAGTGAAAATATTGCTGTGTAAAATATCTGAGATTTTCCTGCCTATGTTCTCCTCTAGGACTTTTTTGATGCCACGACTTATATTTAAGTTTTTTATCCACCTCGAATTTACTTTTGTGTATGGTATAAGTTGGTGGTTGAGTTTCATTTTTTTGCACGTAGTTGTCCAGATCTCCCAACACCATTTGTTGATAAGGCTATTTTTACTCCATTTTACGCTTCTTCCCCCTTTGTCAAATACCAATTGACCATAGAGACTTAAGTTTATTTCTGGGCTCTCTATTCTGTTATATTGGTCTGTGTATCTGTTCTTATGCCAGTACCAGACTGTTTTGATTACTGTGGCCTTGTAATATAGTTTGATATCAGATATTGTGATCCCTCCTACTTTCTTCTTCTTTCTCAGAATTACTGTGGCTATTCGGGGTCATTTATAGTTCCATATCTTATTCTTGATTAGTGTCTTTTGGGAAGTGTATTTCATTCTAAATAATCTGTTTATCAGTTTCTTAAATCATTTGAATTATAAATTTGAATAAGAAATCAATAAGCTTAAAAGAATTATGGAAATTTTAATGACTGTTAGTTGTGTACAGAAGTACTTTATGATTATTGTTAACTTGTTTTTCTACCTAGATTCTCTGCCTCATAAATGTTAGTCATAATGGTGTGAGTGAATCAGAACTGATGGAACTCTATCCAGAGATGTCCTGGCCTATCTTGACCTCCCTTATTCACAGTTTATATAAAATGTGTTTGTTGACTTATGGTTGTGGCTTGCTCAAGTTTAAACATCTACAGGTAAATGTCATTTTAATAAGTATGGTTTTGTTTTTACTTACAAATGTCAGCATATTGTTTACTATATCATACCATATTATACAATGTTAAGTTTCAGTTATAAGACAAAATTGAAATCTGAAAGTTGGTATTACAAATTCTTTTGTAATGATTTGGTTAGAAGTAAAATTTGGTCAATAAAATTTGGCTTATATTTAATATTATATGTAGTACCTTTATGAGATGGTTATTACTTTAGAAGATAATTTCTTTCTGGAAGAGAAAGTATATTTTTCCCCATTTTATAATTCATTGAATTGCAGGTGTAGTTATACATGTGGTGTAGTTATGTGTGTATTAAGAGGTTGGACTCTGTAAGTCATTCGGCCTCTGCTTACAACCAGGCGCTTTGGAGCTTAATAGCTACGTACCCTTGGGCCAGTTGTTCAAGCCCAGGGCAGACTTTTCCAGCTTACCACAGGGGTTGTGAAGAGAATTAACTGACCTGGTCCTTGGTCCTTGTGAGGTATGAGACATGATGTCTAGCATGTATTAGTAAATGTTTAGGAAATATTGACTAATACAAATTTTATCTGCAATGCCATGATTGACTTATATATGTATACAAATGGAAACAAAGTCTTTCATTTGAGTATGCTGTATTATATTTGTAGGTATCAAATGCTTATAATTTTACAGGCTTACCTTTCTCCTTTATTGCTATTCTTTTTAGTACTTTTTAAATCCACATCTTTAGTATTTTTATTTAAGTATAGTTGACATACAACATTTTATTAGTTTCAGGTGTACAGTAATGATTCTACATTTACATTTCTGAGATTTTTTAATATAGTAATTAAAAGTTTGAAGTAAGTTATGTTTTGATTTCTTAAAATATTAATACAGGAATTTTTATTCTTGTATAAATTTATCACATAAATACATCCTGAATTTTTAAATATTCTAATGCTATTTCTTTTTTTCCTCTTGCCTGTGGTTTTATTTATTTTTAATTATATTTTATTGATTATGCTATTACAGTTGTCCCATTTCTCCCCCATCATTCCCCTCCACCCTGCACACCCCCTCCCACCTACATTCCCCCCTTTAGTTCATGTCCATGTGTCATAAGTTCTTTAGCTTCTACATTTCCCACACTATTCTTGCCCTCCCCCCTGTCTATTTTCTACTCACCATCTATGCTACTTGTTCTCTGTACCTTTTCCCCCTCTCTCCTCCTCCCACTCCCCTGTTGATAACCCTCCATGTGATCTCCATTTCTGTGTTTCTGCTCTTGGTCTTGTTGTTTGCTTAGTTTGCTTTTGTTTTAGGTGTGGTTGTTAATATCTGCGAGTTTGCTGTCTTTTTACTGTCCTATTTTTTATCTTCTTGTTCTTAGATCAGTCCCTTTAACATTTCATATAATAAGGGCTTGATGATGATGAACTCCTTGAACTTGACCTTATCTGAGAAGCACTTTATCTTCCCTTCCATTCTAAATGACAGCTTTGCTGGATAGAGCAATCTTGGAAGTAGGTCCTTGCCTTTCAAGACTTGGAATACTTCTTTCCAGCCCCTTCTTGCCTATAAGGTCTCTTTTGAGAAATCAGCTGACAGTCTGATGGGAACTCCTTTGTAGGTGATTGTGCCCTTATCCCTTACTGCTTCTTGAATTCTCTCCTTCATTTTAATCTTGGCTAATGTAATTATGATGTGCCTTGGTGTGTTCCTCCTTGGGTCCAACTTCTTTGGGACTCTCTGAACTTCCTGGACTTCCTGGAAGTCTATTTCTTTTGCCAGATTGGGGAAGTTCTTTATTATTTGTTCAAATAAGTTTTCCACTTGTTGCTTTTCCTCTTCCCCTTCTGGTACCCCTATAATTCGGATGTTGGGACGTTTAAAGATGCCCTGGAGGTTCCTAAGCCTCTCCTCATTTTTGTGAATTCTTGTTTCTTCATTCTTTTCTGTTTGGTTGTTTCTTTCTTCCTTCTGGTCTACTCCATTGATTTGAGTCCCAGTTTTCCCCCCATCTCTATTGGTTCCCTGTGCATTTTTCTTCATTTCACTTACTGTAGACTTCATTTGTTCATCTAATTTGTGACCAAAATCAACCAATTCTGTGAGCTTCCTAATCACCAGTGCTTTGAATTGTGCATCTGATAGGTTGGCTACCTCTTGGCCGCTTAGATGAATTAGCTCTGGGGCTTTGATCTATTCTCCTGTTTGAGCCAGTTTTGTTTTTGTTTTTTTGTTTGTTTGTTTGTTTTTTTGTCTGGTCACGGCTGTTAGGTAGTGAGGGGCAGAGCCTTAGGTGTTCACCAGGGTGGGGCAACCCAATAGCTGGGTTGTGATGCTGGATGTGGGATGGGGTCTGAGAGGAAACAGTGGCGCTTGCTCCGCTCTCTCTTGGATTCCAGTCCCTTCCGCCACTTTCCCCAAGCACATTGGGCCCTTCTGGCGCCTTGTGGGTGGGGTTGTGCACATTCTAGGACCCCCTGGGTCTCTCCAACGAACTCTCCTGTGAGGCTGGGATTCTCTCCTGGCACCCCAAACCCCACAAGTGTTCTCAATTGGTGTTTTTTAGGCTTTATTCCTGGCACTGAGGCCCTGCGCTGCAGTCTGTCTCGCTGCGCAGTCCGTCTCGCTGCCTGTTTTTGCTGGCTTTATCTACGTGTGAACGTGTGACCGTGATCAGCCGCCTTGTGTGCCTTGCTTGGTCTGCTCATTGCCTCCCTGCACTTGGTAACCGCCACCTATGCACCCAGGACCACCAGCTACTTATGCTTCTTCCCACCTTGACCCCCCTCAGCCAGCTGCCGACTCCGCCCCTCTTACTAGTCTGGGTGAATCGTTGTTGGACTTCCATACAATTCAGTCCTCTATCTATTCTGGTTGGGTTTTTTTTGGGGGGGGGCCTCTATATTTTTGTTGTCCTTAATCTTGGTTGTGAGAGGAGGCACAGTGTGTCTACCTATGCCTCCATCTTGGCCCCTAATGCCATTTCTGATATACAACAATAAGAATTAAATAATTGTAAATTCCATTTTACAAATTCATAATACAAAAGTAGAATGCAGTATTTTCTCTTTTTCCTCCCTAGGCTTGGGAAACAGTTAGACTGGAGTACATGGAAGAGGCCACTGTTATTTCCTCTTACAGGCAGAAGCTAATCAATTACTTCAGCATGCAGCTGAGGTATTGTAAATGCCCATAGTGTTCTTTGTGACTTCTGCTACCCACTTCACCTCTGTGTCCTCAGTTCTCTTTCTTAACTTACAACTTAATGTATAAATATTTAATTATTACACAAAGGTTAAGTTCTCTCTCTATTCTATTAATGTCAAAGGGATAAAAGATAATTCCATAAGTCATATAATACTATGCTAAAGATTTAAACTTAAGTAAAACCAATGCAGGATCATTTTATTACTTTCATCTTATTCCAGTTAAATAGTTAAAAAAAAATAGTCTGTATATATGTGGGTTCATTGAGAGTTGGTGTTTTATTTTGTTTTTATAATTCAATTTATAAAATACCTTTACAGTTTGGTCGGTGTCCCTGAACATAACTTACTTTATTGCCCTAGTTATATCGGTAGAGTTTCTAACATTGGTAATTAAAGAGTCAGAGGTATACATTACATATATTTCCCTTCCTTCGGCATTGGTCCGAAGCCTTTTGAAGCGTTCCCATTGTAGGAAGGTGCTGGGAGTGTTGTCCCTTCTCTTTTGCAGTCAGGACCCAGTGACTTGGAGAAGCGCAGATGAGCTTCCGTGGCTTTTTCAGCAGCAGGGAAGTAAACAGCAGTTGCACGATTGCCTTCTCAATCTCTTTGTGTCTCAAAACCTCTATAAAAGGTAAGAAACTTTCTTGTAGAACACCTTCCCCCAGAAAAAACATATTTAAACAGTTGTACAGCTTAACAAAGAAAAATAGCATTTTTAACTTAAAAATTGGTCCAGTTTCAGTCCTACCTGAAATATAAAACAGCATGGGAGAAATTTAAGACAGTTTGCAAATTATAATGAGTTCTATTTTTTTCCAGGAGGAAAAAAGTAAAAAGAGAGAGAATGGCTGCTTCATAAAATCAGAGCTAGGATGATCTTTTTGTTTTTATAAATTATATTTAATTGATTATGCTATTACAGTTCTCCCAATTTCTCTCCCTGTGCCCCGCTCCACCCAGTATCTCCCACTCCCTCAGGCAGTCCCACACCATGGTTCATGTCTTTAGGGTCGTGCTTATAAGTTCTTTGGCTACTCCATTTCCTATACCATGCTTTACATCCCATGGCTATTCTGTAACTACCTGTTTGTACTTCTTAATCCCCTCACCTCTTCACCCATTCCCCCATATCCTCTCCCATCTGACAACCGTCAAAACGCTCTCTGCATCCATGATTCTGCCTCTGTTCTTGCTTGCTTAGTTTGTTTTTTAGATTCAGTTATTGATTGATATGTATATTGCCATTTTATTGGTCATAGTTTTGATCTTATGTTAAATAAGTCCCTTTAACATTTCATAAAATAATGATTTGATGATGATGAACACATTGGTTTTCTCTTGTCTGAGAAGCTCTTTATCTGCCCTTTGATTCTGAATGATAGCTTTGCTGGGTAGAGCAATCTTGGCTATAGGTCTCTACTTTTCGTGACTTTGAATATTTCTTGCCATTCTCTTATAGCCTGAAAAGTTTCTTTTGGGAAATCAGCTGACAGTCTCATGGGAACTTTCCTATGGGTAACTTTTTTTCTCTTGCTACTTTTAAGAATCTTTAATCTTTGGCATTTTATTTATGATGTGTCTTAGAGTAGGCCTCTTCGTATCCATCTTGTTTGGGACTTTCTGTGCTTCTTGAACTTGCATGTCTATTTCCTTCACCAAATTAGAGAAGTTTTCTTTCATTATTTTTTCAAATAGATTTCCAGTTTCTTGGGCTTTCTCTTCTCCTTCTGGCACCCCTGTGAATATTGGAATGCTTGAAGTTTTCTCAGATGCTGCTTATACCATCCTTGTTTTGGGGGATTCTTTTTCTTCTTGTTGTTCTGATTGGTTGTTTTTTGCTTCCTTATGTTCCAAATCATTGATTTGATTCTTGACTTCATCCACTCTACTGTTGTTTCCCTGTAAATTGTTCTTTATTTCAATTAGTATGTCCTTTGTTTCTGACTGGATCTTGTTTATGCTTTTGAGGTCCTCACTAAGTTCCTTGAGCATCCTTATAACCAGTGTTTTGAACTCTGTATTTGATAGACTGCTTATATCCATTTTGTTTAGCTCTTTTTCTGGAGTTTTGATCTGTTCTTTCATTTGAGCTATGTTTCTTTGTCATTTGGCAGCTTCCCTATGTTTGTTTCCCTGTTTCAGGTAGAGCTGCTATGACTCCCTGTCTTGGTAGTATGGCCTAATGTAGTAGGTGTCCTATAGAGTCCAGTGGCACAACCTTCCCTATTACCCAAGCTGGGTACTTGAGGTGCGCCATTCATGTGGGCTGCATACACTCTCTTCCTGTACTAGAGTGTTGATTGCTGTTGGCAGGTTAATGGGAGGGATTTACCCAAACCAGTCAGCTGCAAGGATTAGCTATGACCAATGACCTCCAACCTCTGCCCTCCAAGGAGGATCAGCTGTGCAGGGGCAGGGTGGTGGTGCTTCAACGATGTCTGTAGCTGTCCATTAGGTGTGCAGGCTCTGAGATTTCCCAGGTGGTAAATGCCAAGGTTACCACCCCCCCCCCCCCCCCCCCCCGCTGTGTTCTGCCCAGGGCCACTCTGCAAGAGTTATAAAGCAATCTGAGATGGCTGCTACTTGTGCTGGGCTTGGAGATTCCAAGGCAAAGCCAAGCTGTGAATCTAGGCTGGTTGCTGCTAGTGCCAGGCCTGGGGCCATTTAGCAAGAGGTACAGGGGCTGGTGGCTCAGTGAAGCCATTATTGCTAGTTTGAAGATTAACGAAGTTGCAAGGCTTGAACCAAAACCAGCCATTCATATGGAAAAGTAACTGGTGTGGGCCTATAAGCTGGGTGGGACAGAGTCTCAAGGGATTTGCAGGGTGGGGCAAACAGTGTTAACCAGGTTGATGGAGTCTCAGATATGGCACCCACCTGCCAACTCTGTGGCTCTGTGGGGGGGTGGCAGGGGAAGGTTCAGAAAAGGGACAATGGCCTCTGCTCTCCTTTCTATCTGGGAGAAAGCTGTACCCCAGCTCTCACCTTGATGCCAGATACTTCAGTTCTTCCCTATAGGCCACTAGTGCCTTTCAAGCAGCTACCCCAGTGCTGGAGCTCAGAGGGATTGAGTCTGAGTAAGTCCATGTTTGGGTTCTTGAAGAACCATTTGGAACGCCAGAAGTTTCTTCCACTCACTGAATCCCCTCTGGTTTTTGCAGTCAGAAATTATGGGGACCTGTCTTCTGGCACTGGAACCCGGGGCTAGAACTCATCACTCTGAGCTATTCGTCCTGAATTTTTATCCACCACATGTGGGTTTGGGACCAGCCTGTCCCGCATCTGCACCCCTCCTACCAGTCTGGATGGATGTGGTTTCTTTAATTCCATAGTTGTCAGACTTCCATTAAACTAGATTTCTGATGGTTCTGAATGATGGTGGTTCTATATTTTAGTTGTAATTTTGAAGTGATTATGTGAGGAGGCGAGCTGTGTTTACCTATGTCACCATTTTGTCCGAAGGTCTAGAATGATCTTGAGACAGCTTTATATCTTAATCTCTCCTTCAAGCAGGTTTGATTCTAAATCACCCAAAGAGGCTGTTTGCGAAATCTGACTCTCAAGGCTGTCAGATACCTCAGAGTGTGTTGGGCTCTGCAGAGAATCTGACTGGTGCTGAGTTTAAAGAAACAATTACCCTTTTTAAATAAGTTTCTTTTCTGCTACAGTGATCCCTCACCTATTTCGGGAGTTAGAGACCAGAGACCCCCTCGATAGGTGAAAGTCCGCGAAGCAACAGTGTGTTACTTATTTTTTTATTTTAATATATATTTTTTTAAGGCTTTATAAACCCTTCCCACACTCCTACAAACCTTTCCCCCACTCTTATAAACACTTCATATGCTCTTAAACACTTTCTACACTCTTAGACCTACGTAATTCTAACAACATATAAAATTCTATATGGGTACTCACCAGTGAAGTATACATTTGGCCCTCGCTATATCGCAGTTCACTTACTGCGGCTTCGCTGTATCACAGGTTTTAAAAAACCCACCATACAGTGAGGCCGCAATAAGTGAACCGCGATATAGCGAGGGCCAACTGTATATTTGAACTTGCCAGTGTTAGAACCACACATTCTTATGAGCTAAACTTCTGACCTAAGTCTCATAAGAGAGTTTTTCTTTCTCACTTAGAAATTTCGACATTTCTCATAACAGCTGCATGATTTGCTTTTCCTCCTGAGTGAACTCTTAGATTTCGTTGTTGTACCTCATAGCTCATTTGTTATCTTCATTCCAGTGTTTCGTGATTCTTTTGAAATCAGATTCATGCTTTAGTTTACCAACTCGCATCCTACTTAGTATCATCTACAGATGATTAAGCTTACTTTTATTATTCAATTCCTTGATGAAAATACAAAGTAGATATCCTATAACAGGTTGCCAGTGTTTCATTAGTTTCTTCTGTTCTAATTTCCATCACTTAAAATACTTTTTTTAGGGTGAACTCAGCAGTTAACTACATGTCATGAAGTACCTAAAAAGAATTCCGATAAGTTTCTATTGATGAGTAACCATAACGATGTTAATGGTAACAACCCCTACCATGGAGTATTTTCTATGTGCCATAATCTCCTCACAAGAACACCTGAGGCAGGCAGTGCCAGTGTCTCCCTTTCTGCAGAAGAAGTTGAGGTCTCAGAGGCCACCCATCCTGTTCATGAACGCACACAGCTAGGAGGCAGCGATTCGGGTGGCAGTCTGCGTCCACAGTCCTCCCTCGCTGCACCGTACTTAACTACCAATAGATTGCCAATAACTTGACATGAATTCCAGCATTTTCACTTGATAATGGCTTTTAAAGTTTGTTTTTCATTAATTACTGTTATTTTGTTGAAACAGAGGGCACTTTGCTGAGTTGCTGAGCTACTGGCAGTTTGTCGGCAAAGACAAAAGTGCGATGGCAGCGGAGTACTTCGATTCACTGAAGCAGTACGAGAAAAACTGTGACGGCGAGGAGAACATGATTTGCTTAGCAGGTCTCTATGAAACCCTGGGGCGCTTTCTCAAGGACCTGGGCCTGCTCAGCCAGGTAACTTCAGCTGGAGTCAGAGGCAGCGTGGGCTTTCCCCGTTTACTCTGCTCTCCTTCCTAGGAGGTCACGCAGGCTTCATTTGTTGTACTAATCAGACGGTAGGCCTTCCAGCCTTTCATTCACTTTAGTTGGCCTTTAATCTTTTCTCCCCCCAGGCTGTGGTGCCTTTGCAGAGGTCTCTAGAAATTCGAGAAACAGCTTTAGATCCAGATCACCCAAGAGTAGCTCAGTCCCTCCACCAGTTGGCAAGTGTGTACGTGCAGTGGAAGAAGTTTGGCAATGCAGAACAACTGTATAAGCAGGCATTGGAAATCTCTGAAAATGCCTATGGTGCGGACCATCCACATATTGCTCGTGAACTTGAGGCACTTGCAACTCTGTACCAGAAACAAAATAAGTAAGATTTAGATCACTAATACTCTGGCTTTGTGACAGAGCGTTACAGCTCTAAATGCAGTCATGCGGTAGGCTGGTTTTGTGGCTGCATACCTTTCTTTGTGTATTTTTAGGATGTGTCACATTCAAATACTCTTTGTTGGCCTGCGTCATCTTGGGGTGAACAGAAAGTGAGAATTGTAAGATCCATCTCTATCTGAAGATGGTAGTGCGGAGAGCGTGGAGTTTGGAGTCCCAGAGTTGTTGCTGGGTTTGAATCTGGGCTCCTGCACTGACTCCTAGCTTTGTAACATTGAGCGCCTTACTCACACAAGGGGCTGCACACCACTGCCTTTGGCCAAGTCCAGATGGCCTCCTGCTTTGTAAGCAAGGTTTTATTGGAACACAGCAGCGTTTTTTCATTTACATATTGTCTGTGGTTGCTTGCTTGATTCAGCCATAGAGTTCTTTCAGTAGTTTTGACAGAGGCCACATGGCCAGCAAAGCCTAAAACACCATGTAGCCCTTTGCTGGCCCCTGGTATAACAAAAAGTATCTATTAGGCACCCACTGAACGGCATCTTTTCCTCTATCAGAAGTCATTTCTTTAACTCTGTCAAAACTAATACATACTAGAATTTTTTTCTTTTAATTTTTAGAGGTATTGTTCACGCAAATTTTTTATGAATTTCACATTTATATTTGACCAAAAATTAGCCTTTACAGAAGAAGGTGATATATATAGCAAACTAAAATTTTAGGTTTTCATTTAGTTAGGTTGTCCTTTAGAGATTCAAAGTAAGTTAAATCAGTTAAATATCTGTTCAGTGTCTGCTACTTGGAGGACTAGATTTATTTTGTTCAATTTTGTTTCATGAAGGGTTCTGTTAAAGATTTTTAATTCCACCCTGGCCAGGTGGCTCAGTTGGTTGGAGCATCATCCCGTACACCAAGAAGGCTGCAGGTTCGATTCCAGGTCAGGGCACGTGCCTAGGTTGTGGGTTCCATCCCCGGTTGGGGTATGTACGGCCGGCAACAGATTGATGTTTCCCTCGAACATCGATGTTTTTCTCTGTCTCCTCCCTCTTCTATCTCCAAAACAGTAAACATATCCTTGAGTGAGAAATTTTTTTTTAAATATTTTTAATTCCATCTGACTTTTACTTCTAGCAAAAACGCTGATTTAATAGCCAAAAAAGCTTTACGCTAGGTAAGGAGTGCTTTCATTTCACTGAAGTATGATGCTTTGGACATATTTCTGTTGTTTGACTCACTTTCCTTTTTATTTTTTAAGATATGAACAAGCCGAACATTTTAGGAAAAAATCCTTTAAAATTCGTCAGAAAGCTACACGGAGAAAGGGCAACTTGGTAAGGAGAGAGTTCTTTTGTACTGCGCTGGACCACAGGGGAGCAGAGCCTCTCTGACTCTTAGAATGTGGACGCATAAGCCTCACATATCTTAATAACTTCAGGTTTTGAAGCGACTTCTAGAAAAATGCTGATTAATATTTTCTTATTCACTTATAATGTGTTTAAATATTAGTGTTACCGAGAGGTACAACTTAGTAGACTCCTAAAAAGTAGAACTGTATATTGTAATTATTTCACAGTGTCATCACGCTATGCACTTTAAACTTATACTGTGTTGTATGTCACTATTTTTTAAGTGAAAACTGTAACAGTCATTTGAAGGTTGGACTTTGGAAGATAGACTTGAAAGCTGCTTCAGTTCTTTAAAAGGTTGGAAAAAGTAGTAAAAGAAATTTAGTTATCATTTTATGTTGGATTCAAAAGCAAAGAAATTATTACCTTGAGAACAAAAAAATTATTTTTACATATCTAAGCTGCTGATAAAATCTGAATAGAACATGTTTGTTTTAACTTGAAATGCTATGTGCAGTTTTCTAACTGAAATATATTTGACAGATAAGTATAAATTTAAGGAGTACAACATACTGATTTGATACATTTATACACTGAAATGATTGCCATTGAAGTGATAATTAGCACCTCTATTCACATCACATAATTATCATTTCTTTTTTGTGGGAATAATTATGATTTAGTCTGTTAGCAAGTTTGATGATTATAATACAATATGGTTATCTATATTCATTATACTGTGCACTTGATCTCCAAGACTCATTTGTCTACTAGTTATAAGTGATATGTACAGTCTAAGTGTTTACCAGTAGGTGTGGTAACTATCTGCAGGTTAGTTAACTCTCTGTTAGGTAGAAACTCTGTTTCCTGATCTTTTTTGAAGCTCTTTGGGATCCAGTTCACTTTGCTAAAATATCTCATAATTAGTTTCACAATAGTTTTTAATGAATTTTGGAATGTGATGCCATGTAAAGATATGTATAGTTTCAATAACCAATAGATTAATTTAGTGTGATACCTAAAATAATTGTAACCTTCCCTAAAGGGAACAGAAGGAGAAAGGAATTTTTAGAGCCCCAGTATACTGTTTTGGAACCAAAGATCGCACTTATGTAGTGATTGCTGCAAATTTTGTGTCTGCTGCAGTACGGATTTGCCCTTCTGCGGAGGCGGGCCCTGCAGTTAGAAGAGCTTACGTTAGGCAAGGACACTCCTGACAATGCTCGGACCCTCAACGAACTGGGTGTTCTCTACTATCTTCAGAATAACTTAGAGTGAGTACCATGGTGTTAATAATGTAAACACGTATCTATCTATTTTCTGTTAGATGCAAAGCTGTTTTACATTTCTGTCAAGTCAAGCTAGAAGAAATAGATGGAAACCATGCCACATTTCCTGCATGACATGTTATGAAGATTGCCTCACCTAACAAAATCCATAACATTTTCTCTTCTGCTTTCTTTCACATTGTTTTCTTAGTAACTAAAAAGTTATCTGTGGCTTCCCTAGTGTTTTGTATGTTTATGAAAAGTGAGTTTATGTAGATGTGGTACATGAGCCTCGCAGAAGAAGAAACTTGGGACTACAGGAGAATAAAAAAAAGAATGTAGATGGATTCTAGTTTTATTCTTCAGTTTAATTGGACATAAAAGACGAAATGACAATATTTATACTTTCTGAAAAATCGTATCGGGGCTTCTTTGTATGTCAGAAAAATATAGCAAAATTGATACTTTGGATATCAAAAAATATAACAGATTTTTAGTCTACTTCACAAAAAGGCTTTTTAATTAAAAATTATTAAGTACTAACCACAAAAGGAAGAAAAGTACTAACCACAAGAGATTATCATAATCTCTTGTTTGCATTAGCTCTAATTAGTTTAAAGATATAAAAAGCTTGTTTGGAAAATGTCCGTGGGTGTGTCTTTTAGGAGAAGTGAAGTGGAGAACTGAGGCAATCTCCCAGTTATTTATGATCTCAAACTAGCAGGGAAGCATTTGCAATTTTTGGAAAAGAGCAGGAAGGGAAGAGGGCTGAGAAAAAGGGAGAAAGGATTTTGAGCTGAATCCTTCATTTTCATTCCCTTGGATTTAAGAACAAAAATGCTTCAGTTTTTTTTTTGTTTTGTTTTGTTTTGTTGTTGTTGTTTCCTCAATTTTATTTCTTTTAAAATTTTTCTCAATAACAGTTGACATTTAATATTATTTTACATTAGTTTCAGATATACAGAATAGTGTTGAGACAGTTATAAAACTTACAAAGTAATTGCCCCTGGTAAATCTAGTACCCACATGGTATATGCTTCAGTTTTCCACCTAACTCGGACTAGGGATTCTGCTTTCTAGAGAATAAGCTGTTTAAACCATTTTGGGGCTTTGTTCGTAGAACAGCTGACCAGTTTCTGAAGCGATCCTTAGAAATGAGGGAGCGTGTCCTGGGACCAGATCACCCTGACTGTGCCCAGTCTCTGAACAACCTGGCGGCTCTGTGCAATGAGATGAAACAGTACGACAAAGCAGAAGAGCTCTATGAAAGAGCTCTAGACATTCGGAGACGGGCACTAGCTCCTGATCACCCTTCTTTGGCTTACACAGTGAAGCACCTTGCGATCTTGTATAAGAAGATGGTAAGTAATCCTTGGCATGCGTACATGTGCTTTACAATATACCAATTCAACCATAATTGCTATGAGCAAAATCATTTGTCTTCTGATGGGTAGATTATTTGCTATGAGCTTTTAAATCATAATGATTTCATTTTTTAACAATAGCTGCGTAGAACATTTAAAAATATTATTTCAGACTTAATTAAGGTACTAGCTTGTTTTTGTTAAAATGCCTTCATCAGTATTCTTTTTCTTTCTTTAATCTTCACCTGAGCACATGCTTTTTGATTTTAGAAAGAGGGGAAGGGAGGGAGAGAGAGAGAGAAACATTGATTAGCTGCTTCTTGCATGAGCCCTGAACCCACAACCCAGGTATGTGCCCTGATTGGCAATCAAACCCAGGACTTTTTGGTTTTGGGGATGATGGCTCCAACCAACTGAGCCACACCAGCCAGGGCTTGTCAGTATTCTAATTAAACTCAATTCTTTTATTACATTTCAGCAGTTCTAAAATTCAACCAGTTTTAAGTTTGCTGTGTTAAGCTACTATAAACATAAATCACCAGTTGTAGCTGAAGGAAGGGTTTTTATAGTTTATCAAATGAACATTTTAATGTCACTCTGTTTGTCTACAATCATATGTAATGAACTAAACACCATTCTTTGCCAGAGGCTTCTAGTCAGAGTGATGTTTGGAACTTTTATAACTTTTCTCAAAAAAAAAAAAAAAGCCAGAGAAGCTTGCTTTCATCCAGTGCAGTTTGCATTCACTGTTAGACTGTCTCCAGACCTAGCAGGACCCTTCCTGGTCCCCCAGGCACTGAAGTTGTTTCAGTAAAAAGGCTGCATTGTTATTTCTCCCTAACAATTAAAAAATAAGTAAGTGAAAAAGTCTGGAAAAGATTTGGTGGGAAATTAGTTTTTATTTTGATGCCATCTCTAAATTATATATAATAGCAAACATACAGGGAGAGGCAAAAGCAGGTTTACAGTTGTTCATATGGAAAATAGTACAGTAGTTAATAAATACCACCACCAGAAGAAACTGTGTTTGGTGTCCTCACAGCTGTAAACCTGCTTTTGCCCCACGCTGTACTGTGTCGTGTCCTTACTTTACCAGAAAGGATGAGTAATAATGGGTAATTCGAAAGAGCTTTCTAATTTTCAAAGAAAATGTTTTTGTATTTAATACAGTTTTACTTACATATTCTATTAGATTCCAGTTGTCTATGAACTTAACCATTGAGCTAGGAGGTAATGCGTCTGAATTTTTTTCTCAAAAATTACTTTTTAATACAAAATTTTATTCATGGAAAAGCTCCGATAGTATCTATTGCTTTAATATTTTTGTTAGATTTCACTTTTATGTTTCAGGGGAAACTTGACAAAGCTGTACCTTTGTACGAGTTGGCTGTGGAAATCCGGCAGAAGTCCTTTGGCCCAAAGCACCCCAGTGTAGCTACTGCCTTGGTGAACCTAGCTGTCCTCTATAGCCAGATGGTGAGTTCCCACACTTTCTCTCTGTAAATGAATGGTTTTAAGATAGAAAATGTAGGTAAATATGAATTAGATGTGGCAGAGTAAAAATAATTAAAGGAAATGTAAGGTTATCTCCTAATGCTACCTTTAATACTTGAGAAATTATTGAGGTCATATTCCTCTTAGTATAAATCACCGACTGACTGTTTAGTTCGTTGCATAGGCTTAGTATTTTCAAAGTCTGGAGACTCCCTGCATCTCTGTATCTAATATTATCCTCAAGCTGGGATACTTGCCTATGAGAGGTGAGAAACAGGTTTTGTACCCACTGGTCAATAAAGAAACAAGTCTGTGTTTATAGAATTGGATTAAGGTGAATTGTTACCAAGCCAGATCTAAAACTGGTTTCTGATTTTCCATTGTACTGCTTCTCCCATTATGATTAGTCATAAATTAATCTGTTTATCCACATATTTTAGAAGGATATTAACATTTTAAAAGTGCTTACCCAATTTGGTCAGCTTAATCCAGAGTGCATTAATAGTGATTTCATAAACCCAGTGTGTTAAAGTGAGTGTTGTTACTTTTTTTAATAAGAAAAAACACATCGAAGCATTGCCACTGTATGAAAAAGCATTAAAGATTTACGAAGACAGCCTGGGTCGGATGCATCCTCGAGTTGGAGAAACGTTAAAAAATTTAGCTGTGCTTAGGTAAGAATGTTTTCACTTTCCCCATGTAGCCAAACTCCCTTTCAGAACAACTTTTAATTTGGCTCATAACGAGATGACAAAAATTACTTGTTGCTGAATGTTTTTTCTTGGAGGTGGAAGGGTTGTTTCTGGTTGATTGACTTCAAGAGATACAATAGGAGTAAATAGACACAAAATGAAGGTTGCACGATGTACTTTGCAGAGGAACTTGTCATGGCAAATAGTGAAGAATGGTTCACATTTGCAGCCAGCTGGCCCTGGAACAGTATGAGCAATGTGCTGTCCTCAGAGCTAATTTACCATTAAGTGCATGTTGACTTCTGCTTTGTGTTTGTTTAAACTCAGGATACAGAGAATACCCAACTTCCCTTAGAAATTTCACTGCATCCTCCACAACATGGCTTTAATGGTGCCCATATGAGACACGGAAATGTTCTTTAGCAGCATGAATAGAAAGGAAAAAATTTTGGTTATTCTATTTTTTTTATCCGAGTAAATAAATGTAGTAGGGTAAAAACAAGCAATTATTCACTTGTTTTTTGTTGTTGTTGTTTTAATCCTGTGAGGTCATTTAGAATTGTTAGAAAGTTATATTATGATTTTAAGAGGTTTTTCTCCCCCTTTCATAGCTATGAAGAAGGCGATTTTGAAAAAGCTGCTGAATTATACAAAAGGGCGATGGAAATAAAAGAAGCAGAAACGTCCCTTTTGGGTGGAAAAGCCCCTTCCCGACACTCATCAAGTGGAGATACATTTAGTGTAAAAACAACCCATTCTCCTAATGTTTTCCTTCATCAAGGACAAAGGTAGTAGCAGCAAGTACAACTCATTGCAAATGCACCTCAGGATAAAATAATGAAAAAACATTTGGAACATTAGAACTTAAAACTTATTAAAAGGTTTTTAACTTATTTTTACTTTATATGACTTAAGTGATATTTGTATAAAATTCTATTGGACTTCATTGACGTTTGAGTCAGGATTATGTCAGTTTCAGTTGAAAGAGCTAACTTCCCTGTTGCATGGGATCCGAGGCCATATGCAGAGACACTTGAGTCCTCAGATGATGTGAAGAATAGGCTGGCCGCTGTTCAGCAAGAGCTGGCAGAGTAGTTAAAAGGAGTTCAAGAATTCTGTGTTCTTTTCATCTCTCAGACATTACTTTACCTCACTTTTGCTTATCTTGCTTTTCAGCAGTAGTCTCGCCCCATTCTCTACCTCAAAGAAAAGTTTCAAGAAATAAAGGGATAATGTTTATGAAAAGTATGAATTATCTTCTATAAAATGAACTAATAACAGAAATCTCTGACTGCTACATTTTTCTTACTCTATCTTTTCCTTGAGCACTCTGCTTTCTGTGCTCGGTGCATTGCGTAATATTTTACTGTGTAGGATGTATCTGTGTAATCTGAAGTCGTTATAACAAACCAAGCTTGTTGGCATTCTTTGACCTTACCTAAAATGTGGATATGGCTTTCTACTCTGTTGTTCTTTAAATGGTCTACCATTCTATACTGAAAATTAAGTATTTTTTACAGATTTTATAAATATTGTCACATTTTTATATTGTTTTGTACCATTTATGTATTTATATATAATAAAATCTTCAACTTTAATACTTGTAAGATTCTGATATGTAGTAATTATAAAAGTGAAAAGATATAATAACCATGCTTCACTTTTAAAATAAAAGTGCAATTTGATATTCTGGTTTTTCCCCACTCATTTATACAAGCCGGTTATAGTTACCTAATTAGGAAATTCATTGAACATTAGAAAAAGGACTTGAATGTTGTCACTACTTGCTGAGTAGTTTGCTCAACTTGAGCTTTGGTGACTATAGGATTTTAGTGACTTTAAGGCTTCGCTATTTACATGGTGGTCCATGAACTACCACCTGGGAGCTTATTAAAAATTCAGACTCTTGAGCTTCCCCCTGTATCTACTGAATCAGAATCCGCAATTTAGCTAGATCCCTAGGTGATTCAGATGCACATAAGTTTAAGAAGCAGTGATCTAACTTTAAGGTACAACAGTGGTGTCTTAAAAAGAAATTAGGTAGAATCTTATAAAATGAACATCCTTCTTCCCCCTTTTGAGAGAAGTTCAAGAGGGAAAAGGGAAAAAAAGATCAAATATGACCATAATACATCTTTGTGGGTTTGCCAGCTATGAAAGGCACAAAGTAATTTAATTACAACTATACTGGACATTGATTTTATAATTAAGCTGTTAGAATTTAAAATTTGATTATTTAATGATAATGCATTATTAGTAATACATTAAGTTTAAATGCCTTAAAAACTGCTTTAGGAAATAATTTGAGATCAATATATTAGAAGAACTTGAAAAAAGGCAAAACTAGCAAAAGAATATTAACCATTTATTCTTTATTCCTACAAAATTTGGACTTGAAAAACATACAAAAAGTGGAAACTTTTAATATTTTCAAGTTATTAATATTATTCATGTGACTATGGTAAAAACTCACTAATTACATTTGGGGGTGATTAAATTTCCAAAAATTTAAGTTTAAATATAATTTTTAAAACTTTTGATCATATGTTTTCACATAAAATATATACTTAAAAAGAAAAAAGACAGCTGGGACAGATACTTCTTTCTGTGTATTTGAGGTTCTCAACTAGGGATATTATGTTCATATTAATATACTCCTTCACAAAAAAAAACCTTTAAACAATTCAGTTATAAAACTGAATTGGTAGGATCCAGATTATGGTAGTAGTAATTCTTTATTAACACTCTATAGAAAAAAATTTTATTGCAGTTTGGGTGGGGCTCAAAGCTTCCTTAACACTCTTCAACGGTCATTACCTTTTTGTGTTGTCAGGGTGTTTGTAGGTATTCAGGGAGGATTTTTCTTTAAAGAAACCCATAGTACATATTTTCTTTACTACTTAAATCCTTTGGGCAGTACCACAGATGAACTTCCCATTAACAATAAGGGAAGGGATTCAAATAGAACATATTGTTTGTTTTACTAGAATTTAGATAATTTTGTTCTAAGGCAATCTTAGGAGCGTATTTGCATCTTTCACATTAGAAACAATAGTATTAAATCTTGTCAAGCACTATGGGTTTATTTAGTAGTATAAATTTCAGTAAGGATTCATTTATTGTAATTAGCTGCCTGCATATACACGTTTTCATGGCAATCAGATTGACAAGAGAACACCCTAGATTACAAAAGATACCTGTTACCAGATTTTTTTCTGGTGAAATAAACAACTTTTTAATGGAAGATATAATATCAAAAAATTAGACAATTTAGCCCTGGCTGGTGTGGCTCAGTGGATTGAGTGCTGGCCTGCGAATCAAAGGGTCGCTGGTTCAATTCCCAGTTGGGGCACATGCCTGGGTTGCAGGCCAGGTCCCCAGTAGGGGGTATGCAAGAGGCAACCACACATTGATGTTTTTCTCCCTCTCTTTCTCCCCGCCCCTCTAAAAATAAATAAAATCTTTAAAAAAAATTAGAAAACTTAGACAAGATTTGTTGATACAAGACGTCAGGAGTGTGCAGCACCAAGAACAGACAAAAACTGTCTTTAGAAGACAGCAAGTTCTAGCTATTATACTTTATCAAACTATTAAAATTTTAAATGATAAATAAAGCCTTACCAAATTAGCATTCCAGAGGTTATGAAGAAATAGGATTTAGGAACGCCAAATTTCATTTTTGAAATTCAAAATATCTCTAGTAACTAGAAAAGTTTTAACAGATGAATACACTAAATTTTAAAATATGTCAAATGACCTACCAAGATAACTTAAGTTTCAAGGCTAGAAAAAAACCATCCCTCTACTTTCCTGACATTACTCTAAACCAAAGAATCACAGTATGGTCCTAGAATCTCAAAACTAATATATCAAACACATCTGATACTTGGGGCTTTCTGAAATAAGTTTTTAGAAGTTTATTTTATAAGTGGAGAATGCACTTTTTAACTTTTTACTAACATTTTCCCCCTAAAGATACAATTTAGACATATTTTCAAAGCAAAAGAATCATCACAATAGGAGATAAGCATTAACAATAGCCTACAGATCTTCTCTTGGGTTACGGACCTCCCTCCCTCCGACATTGGGAACATGAGTGAGACAGGCGCTCACTCGGATAATGGTCACACATGCATGATTTTGTACTGGTCTCCCAACCCATGGGAATTTGTTACAGCCGAGGCTCTCTAAGCCTTCATTATTTGTATGTAAGTCCAGAGAAAACCAGTGTATCAATTTATAATTTAGTGGTCATGATCAGGGCAAATGGTACATGCCCAATGAATAAATACGTGTCAGTCATTGCAGAGGCACTTAAGGCCTCTTTAATGCCCACTCTCCGGGACAAACCCTGTCAATACTAGGGAATCAAACTTAAATGGAATACTGTATGCAGAAGGTAGCCCGTAAGAGGGCTCTAAGCCAGATGACTGTAGCCTACATGCATCCCTTGCCCCTCAGTAAAGTACACTGATTCCAGACATACGTCCCACAGGCACCATGATTCCATTTCCTTGGTCGGTGGAGAAATATAGTTTATACTTCCTCAAAGTACCTTTACCTGTCTGTCCATGAAAAAATGCCCTTTAGGTTGCCCGACTGACTTTGAATATATGATTCACAAGTTTACAAACTTTTCCAATGACTACATTTCAGTTTGTAATCAGGAAACATTTGAGGGAATGTTTGCATTTCATAGGTTAACCATTGTAAATTCATTGTTGGTCAAGTTAGTGTGGTGGGCAGTTTTCCTGTAGAGAGCAATTCCAAAACAACGGGAACATGCCTGCTGGTGCAAACCCACCGCTAGTACTTCTTGTCCTTCTCCCGGTGTTGTGGCACCTCATACTGCTTCATTGCCCATGACCACAAAGATTTATGACTGCCTAAAATAATCCTGTGAAATTTTCTTACTAGAATGAAGTTATTGACTTAGTTGAGGATGGGGGAACAACAAGCAACAGTTAAAGTATTTTCAAAAAGTATAACAAAAATTTAGCAAAGAATACACATCAACTGATGTTGCCCTAAATTTTGTCAGGTTTTAAAATGACTTTTTTTTTTTAATTGCAAAGGAATAGGCTTAAACACAGAAAATAAAATGTAGTCCAGCCCATTATCTACATATTCTTCATCTTGGCCATGAGATCTTCCAAGCTTTCACCAGAATCTTCCACTGTTACCTGAGGCACGGAGTCTTCTTGCTATCAACAAAGGAGGAAAACATAGTGAAAAAATAACCCTATACAATTCTTGATGCTTAGAAATATACAATAGTAAGCTTTAACCATGTTCCACAAGTTTACAAAGTAAATTTTTTTAGTAAATATGCCTTCTAATTTTTAGGAAAGACAAAGTCATTTTACTTTTCACATCAGTCTTTTGATTAACAAGGCAGTAATTTCAATATTCCTGAGGTATCTATGGAAGTGGTACTTTGGAATGGTATTGTGGCTAAAATGACCAACTTACAAAAATATTTTCATTTTATCAAAATCTATTTTACTTGATCCATTAATGAGTGAGCGAAGTTTAAATGTGCTGTGCACACATCCATATTAGCACTGAATACTTCTCTCACACATCCTGATGCCTATGGTGTAAAATATCTAATGCAGGAAAGAATACATTGGCATTATAAAGCTGAAGATGGAAGGTAAACATTTTCTCTGATATAATATTTACTTACGGTAAATCAGATTTTAGACGTACCTTTTTGGGAATTGTGTAGGCCACTGTGATTCCTTCAGGTAAGTTGGGAACTGGACCTGAAGATTTTTTCAGTTCCTCTTCTGAAACCTCAGATACCAACTCAATACCTGCAGAGTTGAATTTGACCTTCCAGCAGTTTTGAAGGAACTTAATAAGCAATAAGAACTTAAAACTTGTATGCCCTTAATTATAATTAGATCCTCTAATGACGTTTATGCTGCCCCCCCCCCCCCGACTTAGGAAGGGCCGCCTACCCCACTCGTTGTCTTCATGCGTTATCTCCTCCTCTTCTTGAACGGCCTCCTGTTTGGGCAGTGCCGCCACTTTTTTCTGTGGAAATCAAACAGTGTCAAAGTGTTTGTACTTGTTCTCAGTTCTCTGACGCATTAATCAAGAATTCAGACAGGCTTTTTATCCTACTGAAAGCAAAAAAGGACTTTGAACAGAATTTTTATTTTTGAAGCATGGTAAATAAATTAAAAGTTTTAAGAACCTAGAATCCGATTACCATTCCAAATCTAAATAATTTTTTTTCAAAGTTGTTGTCCTATGCAAAATTCTGTCTCATACATTCTGACAGACTGACATGTACCTTATATTCTTCCTGCTGTTTCCTGCAGTTTCTGTCATCACACTGAGGATTTGGCTTCATGGACATAGTAGGGAAAAAATCCTGCATTGCATTGTATCCGAGGTAAAAACTAACAGTACCAAAATTTAACAGAAACCTAGAGAAACAAATCAAAGTAGACTTAATAAATAAAAGGATGAAAGTATTAAAAGAAAGTAATTGGATTTTTAAAAAACAATTTTGAAATAAATGATGAGTTTTGCAACAAGAAACCAAGAAAACAGAAATTTATTGTCTTGTTTACAGGGCCTGGCTCATAGAAAATATTTATTGAATGACATCAAGAAAAGATTACTTTCATCAACCATAGAACTCTTATTTTTTGAATCTCTAATAAAGATAAAATGCTGCCAATTAAACTATGGTATGTTAACAACTTTAAGAAGCATACTGATTTCAGAGAGATTAAAATGTCAAAGAAGTATATCTTAAAAATTCCTGAGATATGATACTAAATCTAATGTTAAAAAATTTTTATA
The DNA here is from genome assembly GCA_004027475.1 of Anoura caudifer. Classification (NCBI taxonomy): domain Eukaryota; kingdom Metazoa; phylum Chordata; class Mammalia; order Chiroptera; family Phyllostomidae; genus Anoura; species Anoura caudifer. The sequence continues at coordinate 109,427 of PVKU01003380.1, read as the reverse complement.
TATAACTTACTATAAAGTTTACAATCTTAAAAGTAAAGCTCAATTAAATTTCATAAAAGTCTTCATCCATATAATTACTACCAGATCAAAACACAGAACATTTCCAGTATGCATAAAGCTTTCTGTGCTTCCCCCAGTCTAATCTGATTCTTTTTAGAAGCTTATTTATAGAGGGAAAATGATATATATAAGATAAACAACAGAAGGAAAAATATTTGCAAATGTATGTTCTTAATATATAAGGAAAAGCAAAAATAACTGAGCGAAGAATATGAGCAAATAACTCACAAAAAAGTGTTCAAATTATCACAAGTATAATTAAAAGAGATATCCATTTTTCACAAATCATATGGAACAACATTAAAGAGTTTTATGATGTCAAATGATATCGAAGGTGTGGGCAAACCAGGTATTCCTACACTGTGTTGGAAATGTACAATCCCTTTGAAAGAGAAATTTAGTAGTATTTGTCAAAATAAATTTTACATAAACCCAGAAATTCCACTCCTAAAAATTAAAACTATAAAAGCCTAGGATAATATATGACAAGATGTTGTTTGCAGCATTACTAGCTGTTGCAAAATATCTGTAAGTAGCCTAAGTGTCCCTCACTAGAGAGTGTGCTAAATACGACATCTGTGAGAGAAGACCTCACAGCCATGATTCTTTCCCCTTTCCTTTCCCCTGTCCATGTTGTTCTACGAAGTGTTTTGTTTAGACAGGGCCTACTGAAGTTTCTACAAGCTGTCTGCTCTTATGTAAAATAGCTCCTGACAGCTGCCTTGAGAGTTCTTCTGTATGCTTTTTATAATATCTTTGCTGGCAGTGGACACTTCTGATATCAGAGTATCTCCCTATATCATGTCGCAACCTCTTCTTATTGTGTCGGAGGCTTAGGAAACATAGTTAGCTTCTTAACATTGTCAAGTGACAAAAAAAAAAAAAGGCCTGAGAGAGGGAGCACCTAAAGGAGTTCCCTCTCCTTTTAATTAAGTGTGAGTTGATTCAAAAACTCTTTGACATTAATTTTAGTTTTGAAGAAACTTTTGTCCTATTTAGTTACAGTTTAGATCTGAAATTTTCAACCAGCATGCCGCAAGAAGTTTTAAAACATGCAGTACCTGACTATTTAGTCAGGGGCACTGACCTCTTTTCCCTGAGGTTGTCAAATAAAAAATGACAACAGCCAACACAACAATAGCCGTCAATAATGGCTATGTGAATGAGTCAAAATTATACCCATTTTTGTCAGATCAGCAAAAAATATATTTTTTGGTGCACTGCAGAATTTTAGTAATTAGTTTATGTGTGCCATGAGATGACAAAGGTTGAAACTCAGTTGGTGTGGTTGCTGGATATTTGTTTTGGGATAACAGAGATATTAACCTGGTTAATGTCTAATCACATTCATATTACTTTTAGTAAGAGTTAAATCAAGAGAGTGGAAACACATGAGTTTATGCCTAGGTCTCCAACGTTTGGTCAAACCTGTAGAAATTTATATTATTTGATTAAGGAGTCACATATAAATACACCATTTAACAAAAGCTTTTCCAAATACAGACGGTGACACAAACGTGTATGCATATTATTATATTACACATATTAATAATCATACAGGTGAGCCTTGAACAACACAGGCTTGAGCTACACGGGGTTCACCTATACGTGTTTTTTGTTTTTTTCAGTAACTACATAGTCAACCCCCTGTATCCCCAGGAATGTTCGACACCACTTTACACAAGGGACTTGAGCATCCTCAGACTGGGGTATCTGTGGGGGCCCTGGAACCAATCCCTAGCAGATACCAAGGGACTAGTATTAACTAGTTATATTTTGGGGGGAGTCAAAAGTTATATGTGGATTTTTGACTTCACAAGAGTAAGTGCCCTGACTCCTGCACTGTTCAAGGGTCAACTGCCCATTTAAATTATGTCTATTAATGTACATTAATAAAAAATTAATAAAATGATTAATAAAAATAATTAATTACATACAAATAAAAAGTATACAAATATACACAGTATATAAAATTAAAAGTATATGTATATTTAAGACAAACTTTCAAAATCTAAATTAAACACCTGGTAATTCCAATACTTAAAATACTTCTTAAAATATCTTTATTTTTATCAAAAGCAACAATACTATTCAGAAAAATTAATCTTCACTCACTTCAACACGTTTTGCACCAAGATCCCGGCAACCACACCCATCGTGGTGGGAAGGCTGGCCGCACAAACGCCCTCTCGTTTCAGAGTCTTTTCATCAATATTTGCAGCAACAACCAGTGGTGGGGCACACTGCGGGAAAAAGAATAAAAGAGTATAAGTCAAAAAAGGAAAGTATGTATGTTCCAAATAGCATTCCATCATATTCAATTTGTTTTCCTTTGAACTGTAATATATTTTCAACACCTGTAGGAACTGTAGTACTTAACAACAATGGGAAATAACCCAAAATGAGTAATGCATACCGCAAAACAAGCAGATTCTCCAGGAATTATGAGCTGTATGTGCCCCGAAACTGCATTTTCACTGACCCCAGACTCCATCCATGTTTGTCCAAGTTCATTACAAGCCTTGGTAGAAATAGGCAAAAATAAAAGAAAGAAAAGAGCAAGAAGTAATTTACCATAACTTTTTTTCATGAAAAACTGAGGTTGAACTAAGTGTATTTTAATTTTCTGAATTAAGTGTAAATTAATAAAAGAGTATAAAAATAACTAAATTAATTTTATTCTGAAATTAATTCAGAGTAAAAGAGGTAAGTTGTAAATAATGGAATTCTTTGGCCATCATCACTCTCTGTTTAAAATAAACTGGCAGGTAAGCAGTCAATAAATAATCTAATGAAATTGAAGCATAGTTCATTTAATTTCTTATTAATGTAAAACTTCATTTTTCTAAAATTATTTCAGCAAAAATGCCAAACATCATTTGAAAAGCTGAAAACACAATAGTTTAAAAAGAATTGTTTTATTTTTGAGAAACCACTTTTAAAGGCAACTTATATATACTTCTACATTTACTTAAAAATAAAGTAACAAAAGTTAAAACCAAAGCTGACAAAGAGTAACAGTATTATATGATGTTCCTTTATTTTAAAAACTGTACATCACAAGCATCTGCTATTTCATAGTTTCCTCTATTGGCATACGAGAGAGTAGGACGTTGAAGCACATGCCCCAATACCAAGGATAGATGGGCACCCCAGCCACTAGAGCGCATTTCAAAGGTGGGCAAAGGGAACGTTAAAAGTAAATAAGATGCATTATAAAAGGGTTTAAATGCAGAACTACTTTTAGGATTGGGAATATACATGGATAGAACATATAGGAAAAGAGATCCGTAAGTACAACATTTTACACAATAGGAATACTCACTGTATTTATTGCCATTCGAGCTTCAAAATTGTCCACACAGCTAAGAACTAGGTCAACGGGTTTTCCCTCTTCTAATCCACCATTACTAAGGAAATAAATTTTATTAGGAAAAAAATCAGGACACAAAATACATTCTAATTTATCTGTTCAGTCACACATTTATTGTTTCAGTAAATGTTTAATTATGAAATAGTAAGTAATATTAAAGATCCAGTATAAAGAGTATTAAGTAACTATTAATAGAACATCAACGATAGTTCAGTAATTCTTACACAAGGCATACAAGGATGCAAGTATAAGGTTCATTTATAAAAGTTACCATTTACCTACTGGCTTTCAGACTTTTATTCAAATGTAATAAAAAGTTAATTGAATACAATTCATTATTTCAGTGGTAATACAAGACTCTGCAGAAAATCACTTTCATAAAGAAATACATTACAGAACACAGAATGTATAACTGAGGGTTCCTTGTTATACTGTTACGATAATAGGGTTTTTTTGGTTTGTTTTTTATTTTGTTGTTACCATTGTGTTTTGGACAATATATATACTTTTAACTGAGCTGCCACTATATAAAAACTACATAAAAATTAACTTTTAAAAGCAAAAATATATTTCATTCTACCAACTCATTGAATTAATCATAAGTATCTTTTCTCATAATATTTGTTTAACTGAGCTGGACATTGTGCAAAATAATCATAAATAAAATTTTACCTTATTCTATCCATGAAATGTTGGAAGTTTTCTACTGTGGTTATGTTATAGTTGTGTACTTCAAAAAGAACATCAGGATTAATGTTCCTAAGAGAGAAAAAAGGAATGAGTATAAAACCTACTAGTAGGGATAATAAGGCAGGAAAAAACCCTAAAAATTACTTTAACAGAGATCAGAGAAATGGAATTCAAGCTATTCAATGAAAATCCTAAGTAGTCTTCTACCTCTTAATACACAGATTATCAGAAGGCTTACAAAAATGTTCCCACAATCTATGTGCTGAAAGTTAAGCCTTATCAACTCTGTTAGCTACATCCCAGCCTGACAAAAGAGTTTCTTTGTTTCTTCATTCAATTCAGTGCAAGTATGTCTGGGCCCACAAAGAAACGTCCTGGAATAAGGGTTGGCCTACTGTGGCCTTTAGGCCAAAACTGACCTACCACCTGTTTTTGTAAGGTCTGCAAGCTAAGAATGGATTTATATTTTTAAATGGCTGCAGGAAAGAAAAAGTCAGAAGAACAACAATTATTTCATGATAAGTAAAATATATAAAATTTTAATTTCAGAGCCCATAAGTAAAGTTTTATTGGAGCAGAGCCATGCTCATTCATTTTTATATTGCCTACAGCTGCTAAGGCATAGTCGAGCAGTTTTGAAAGAGGTCATATGGCCCTCAAAGCCTAAAATACTTATATCTAGCCCTCTACAGGAAAAGGTTGCCAACCCAGATCCAAGAGAAAAGAGAATCTTTCATATAAGTGAAACCTGCATTTTTATAAAGAAAAAGTCAGGTCCATTTATACATTAGGTTAACTCACACCAAATATGCAAAGTAAGATTTCAATAAATATGGTCTTTAATTGCTATTCCATTTACCTCAAAGTATGTTCTGCTGCTTGAACTTTACTTAATCCTGCTTGATGAGGTTGGAAGAAAAGTCTATTCATATTGGCCAGTTCCACCTTGTCATAGTCAAAGAGTAGCAACTAAAATGAAAATAGCAGTATTCTGATGAAGAGCATAACACAGAATGAAACAGTAGGCTCTACACTTGACGGCTTTAACAGTTTGACAGTAATAATAAACTCTGAAACACTGGGTGCCATATATTAACTCATTTAATACTCGTATGAGGTAAGTTCAATACATAGGTACTGTTACCTCCTTTTAGAAATGAGATTAACTAGAGTACTTGCTCAAAAGCCACCCAGCTAATTTGCAGTGGAAAAGGGATTCAAGTCCAGACATTCTCAGTCCAGCATCTGCACCCGAACCATGAGGCGATACTGCCTCTCCAAGTGGTTAACGTTCATTCCATTTCATTCCAAGTTCTTGCTAAAAGTCAAGAACCCATTAGATAAATAAAATTTTCAATAAGGTAAAAACAAATGCCATAAATTAAAACTATAGTATAGCATGACTCATTTTGTGAATATGACACTGTAAGTACCCAAGCCACAACTAAAGCACTATTCCAAAAAGAATTACTAAATGATCACTTTCTGTTTGCTGCTATATATTTAGGCATGACAGTGTCTCTCTCTCTCTCTCTCTCTCTCTCTCTCTCACACACACACACACACACACACAGACACAAACTTTAACAACAAGGCCCGAAGATCCCATTTCTTATCAGTAAAAACAGGTTGGACCCAAGGATTTCCAAAGTCCCTTCCTTGAATTAAAATTCTGTGACTTTATAATACAATTCCCAGAATCTTAAATTTAACAATAAAATAAAAAATGAATTTTTCTTCTTTTTAATATAGAAACTAAAAAAAAATTAACCTAGTGCATAAAAACAACACATAGGCAACCCTTAAATCTTGCTAGAAAAGGTATCACATATGCCCCCTATGATAATTTTCTAACCCCAGAGTCTCCAAAATATGATTTATTTAAGCTCATTCAACAATATTAGATCAGGCCAAGCATTAAGTTTGAGTGTCGGCCTCATAGCCGATTTATGAGTAAATTGCAGGAAACCCTAAACTTGGAGACAGGAGGACTGAGTTGTAACTCTGGCACTAATTAGCTCTGATTGTGGGTGAGTCACTTTCACTTTTTAGGCCTGTATCCTCATCTGTAAAATAAAGCAGCTGATCCAGGGAGCGCTGGGGATTCCAGAAACTTTCAGAGATAAAAAGTGGGCCCTGGCTCTCTAACCCTCCACTTCCCTACTTACCTGTGTAGATCCTTGGGGTACAGTCTTAAGTGCGCATTGGAATCACTTGGGGAGTTTTAAAAAAATACAGATGCTTGGGTCCCATTCCCAGAGAGTGTGATTGACTTATTATGGGGTACAGTCTGGATATCAGAATTTTTTTAAACTTCCCAGGTAATTCTAATTACAGCAGCATTTGACAGTCACTGTGCTAGATACTTGATACTCAAAATGTGTCCTGGTCTAGCATCGGCATCCCCTGGAGCTTGTTAAAATGCAGGAGCACTTCCCCAAGTTTAATATGCACACAAATCATCTGGAGATCTTGTTAAAATACAGGTCCTGATTCAGCATGCCTGGGGCAGGGCCTGGGAATCTGCATTTCTAATAAGCTCCCAGGTGTACTGATGCTACTACTTTAGGGACCATTCTTTGAGTAGCAAGGATCCAGAGTTTCTTAAAGTGCCATCCCTGCAACAACATCAGAATCACCTAGGAACTTGTTAAAAATTCAAATTCTTAGATCCACCTGAAACTTTCAGGATCAAAATCACTGGGGTAGGGTCTGGTAATCTGTGGTTTAGTGAGCCTTCCAAGGGAGTCTGATGCACAATCAAACCTGAAAACCACGGGTCTCCAGGACCTGTGCTGCCCTTGGTCAGTTGGCCAGGGCACTTCCATCAGCTATCAGCAGCTGATGGCTGGCTTTTGTGAGCCTCTTCACAGACTTTACAATGTTAATAAACACTTTTAGTACCATATTTTTCGAACTATAAGATGCACCCCCCAACCCCATTTGGGAGGAATAATGGTTGTTAATGCTGCTGTTGAGTTCTGTTTACATTTACATTGGTGAAATATTATATTATTTATATTATTAAGTATTTTGCCACATTAAAAAAAATATTTTAGTATTTATTGTTAGAGAGAAAGGGAGGGAGAAAGAGAGGGAGAGAAACATCAATGTGTGGTTGCCTCTCATGTGGTCCTCACTGGGGGATTTGGCCCGCAACCCAGGCATGTGCCCTGACTGGGAATCGAATCGGCGACCCTTTGGTTCTCAGCCTGCACTCAATCCACTGAGCTACACCAGCCAGGGTGATTTTACCACATTTTTTGCTTCAAAATTTTTTTCCCTATTTCCTCCTCTAAAACCTCGGTGCATCTTAAGGTCTGAAAAATATGGTATTTTGGTGTTGTCTTATTTATATTGATAAATGAGTGCCAACTTTGAAATTACTTTCTTTTACAAATTTGGCATGTGGAGTGAACCACATATTAAAAAACACTAATAAACTTTTTGGGAAAATGCATGCTTTATCAAAATGACAAACTAAAGGGTACATAATTTGTGGAAAGCTTATGTATTCAACCATTATATATCTAACATAATGGACTCAAGCTTTGTAAGTCTAAGACTGGTAGATTGATATCTGGAATAAAGTTACTTCTTCCAATCCACAATCTAAGCCAACTTTAGAAAAAAATTAAATAAATATATATGGGTTTAAAAAATCTGGAGCATTCTCCAGTTCAATTTCAAACACTCGAGTCCAAATCGTTTATACGTTACCCCAAATGAAAAAGTTCCCGAACACAATTAGGCAGTCCTTGTTTAATCAGCATTAATACCAGCTTCATTTGGGTGGGGCAATGTCTTAACCCCCTTGGGTACAAAGAGCAATCTGAATAAATACACCACAAATCAATAAACCATTAGTAATAAGGGAGAAAAACCCTAATTTGTACCTGCTTTACTCCAGAAGTGAGCAGTTCTCCACCTAATAGGCAAAGAGAAATGTTTTTACCTTACCAATGCCACATCTTGTCAGCATTTCGGCAGTCACACTACCAACTCCACCGACACCTACTACCGCTACAGCAAAGGTACGGATTTTCTATAAAATGCAAAATTAATATGTCTTGGTTAATAAGCCTTCATCAAAAATTATTTTCATTTATTGCAATCATCTTCAAAAAAAAAACTTGGGAAGGTTTATCATACCTCATAGTCGCTTACGATTCCCATTCGTTTCAGTGCCATCAGGCGGCTTAAAACAAAGAAAAAAATGTTTTAAAGGTTACAATCTTAGTGACATAGGTAAACATACATCACGGAAAATAGACACCAAAAGTCAATCATCACTAATCCATTAAAAGAGAAGAAATCTTTCAGCTGGGTTTTACCAGATGAAACTCAATCACCAGGTCAGCTTTAAAAACATTAATGACTAAGTACCTTCCCAGACGATGCAACAAGATTTTTAAAAAGTTTTTATTTTTATTTATTTTTAGAGAGAGGGGAAGGGAGGGACAAAGAGAGGGAGAGAAACATCAATGTGTGGCTGCCCCTCACGCACTCCCTGCTGGGGACCTGGCCCACAACCCAGGCAAGTGCTCTGACTGGGAATTGAACCAGTGACCCTTTAGTTTGCAGGCTGGCACTCAATCCACTGAGCCACACCAGCCAGGGCACAACAAGATTTTTTCTTATTGGAAATAATTTCACCTCAAAATTTCTAAGCTATAACTTCAGTGTCTTCTGGAACTTCACGATGTGCCTTAGTGAGAATCTATTTTCATCTACTGTGCTGAGTGCTTAGTGGACACTACCAAATTGGGTACACATTTTCAGTTCTGAGAAATTTCCTTGAAGAATCTGATGGTTTCCTTCTTTGTTTGGTTTGTTTTCCTGAATTATCTTTCTGGAACTCTTATTATTTGGAAGTTCGACCACTTGGACTGGTCCTCTACTCTTATTTCCTTTCTCCTATTTTCCATCGTTTTCATTTTCTGCTCTATTTTCTGGATTTTTTTCAACTTTATTTTCCAACTTTCCTATTAAAATTTTCGTTTTTGTTATTCTCCACTTTCAAGAATTCTTTTTAATCATCTAAATGACTTTTATTTTTTGGTATCACCTTGTTCTGTTTCATTTACAAAATACCATCTCTCATCTGAGGGTAATGATAACGTTGGGGATGTGTTCCCCTTACATACTCTATTCAAGTGAACATTTTTATTTTGTTTCTTTCATGAGAGGAGCTTCTCTCTTCCTTTGTTCTGCTCATACTTAGGAGCCAGACACTAACAAAGGCAAAGATGTGGGCTATCTTGTTTGACTTTGGGCTTCACTGTAGGGTGATCTGGCTGCGCTATTTAATTGAAACCCACAATGTCACTGTCTGTCACCTTTCTTCTTGGCTCTATCAGACTCCCTAGAGAAGAATCTCTCAATTTCCAGCATGACAGGTGTTTATGACTGTTTATGTGAAGGTGTTAAGTGGAAGAGCAAGGCTGGGAGCCCTAGCATTCAGTATGTAAACAAAGACCTGCTTCAATTAATAGAAATCCTCTATTTTACTCTTTAATGAGTAAATCTCTAGTTTTCAGGTAGGGAAGAGGCATTATCTCAGCTACAGAAAGTGATATAGGAAACCTGGGCTCTGTTTATTCAACATACTTTCAATTGTATCTTTTTCAGTCCTACCTTAAGCCCTTGTAGAAGTACTTGTGCCCAATCCTAAGCCTTTGGGGAATTTTGTGATGTAAATTGTAGGCTTAAGGGTCGACTTCACTGGATCCATTAAATCGGTTATCAGTCATTCATCCCTTTTCTAGTTTCTAAAATTCTGTTACTATAATCTTCAAGTACAGCCCGCCCCCACCATCCTGATTATTAATAGAAACCCTCTACTTTACTGTCATTTTGGTGGTGAGACTAGGTAGACAGTGATAATAAACACCTGTGATCAATCTGCCATCTTTACCTTGATGCTCTCTTTAATCTTCATAAGTAACCCTGAGAAGAGTGTATTGCAACCCCCTTTTACAAATGAGGAAAAAGATTCAGGTTAATTAACTTTCCCAAGATCAGCTAAATGGCAAACAAGGATTCAGAGCTGGGTTTTTAAACTAGTATTTGAAACCAAGTTTCCTCATTTTAAAGCCTTTGCTCCCCCTTTCAATTTTCTCCATATGCTTATAATTATATTCTATTTCACATAATTTTACACTTATTTGTGTTATTTGATCATCATTTCACAACCATCGAGTCTCCCAAACTAAAGCAAAAGGTCTTTGAGGGTCCTCAGGCTTTATACCTCTTTTGTGTCACTTGATGCAGTTAAATGATGTTGAACACCTACAAACCCCTCTCCTCTATTTTTTGCTAACCCTGTACTTTATCATAATTCTTAACACTCACATTGCAATCCCATGTTTAACTTTCTATCTCTCCCAGTCACCTTGTAATCTCAGGAGGGACATGAGCATGTATCCTTTCTATTCCCCAGGGTCTCTGCATAAGGAACAGGCAATAAATGATAGATAATACCATCCTGGAGGCTCACTAAATGTTTGCTGAATGAACACTCAGAAAATTAAGGCTGACTTTTACCAAATTTCCATGTGCTAATAAAGAACTTCGGGTGAAAACTGCCATCTCCTATGTAGCAATTTTAATAAAAACAAATGGTGCAAATAAGATAGAAAATACTAAATGTTTGTATTTGAGTTCTGAAGGTTTGGTTGTGATTAATACAATGTCAATGGATTGTCTCACATTAAGATAATGTCTGAAAGATGATTCTAAATATATGATCCACATCTCCTTGCTTTCCATTCTTGAATGGAAAAATTTCAAAATTTTCATTTGTAAAATTACAAAATGTTTAGGGATGCCAAATGAACACTTTCCACTTATTCTTATTAGAGATGTCAGTTCATACTTATTTAAACTCTCAAAATTTTGGACATGAACCCCTCATATTTGGAAACACAGTCAAAATACATGCACCCTGTCAATTGTATCTCAATAAAATTGAAAGAAAAAGGAAAAGATGAAAGTAGAATTAAGACAACATGCTAATTTATTAGATCTGATGAATGAGGGAAAAACAAGAACCTGGAATGATTTCATTTGATTTGGGTTAATATGAACTCTTCTGTAATTATGGAGCAATTAGAATTTTGTCAGGTTTTTCTATTATAAACATTGTAATTAAAATCTTTGTGCCTAAATACTGATTTTCATTTTAGGTTGGTTAAAAAAAAATCCATGCAGTCTAAAACTTCCTCTGAGGCTCTTTATGTCATAAATAAATAAAAACTTAAAAAAAAAATCCAAACTCTCTGGCTCTTTAAAGGAAAAGAGCACCAATAACAATAACATCTTTCCTTTGTCACCTACTTTAAAACTTTTTACCTACTTTAAGAACTGTCCAAATTTTAGCCACACTTCTTAGTGGCTTATTTATTTTTACTGAGGAGACAGTTCCATGTGAATTTTGGAGTAAAATAAATCTAATGCCAGTTCTTACTATGTACTACTAGCTCCCTGACCTGAGGCAAGTCACAACAGCTCTCTAAGCCTCAGTTTTCTCATCTATAAAATGGGGTAAAATAGTAGTGGCCATCTCCTATGGTTATGGTGGGGAGGAAATGCCTGAATGATGACGCATGAAAAGTGCTTAGCAGGTAGTGAAAGCTCAGTTATCATCAGTGTATGCAACTGAGCAATAAAGTCTTGTGCAAAGCTTAGCACGTACAAACTCTTCTAAGAATTTTACATATACTGACATTTCCAATCCTCACAACTCTGCCAGAAAAAGGTATTACCATTATCCCCATTTTACAAGTGAGAAGTTGAAGCAGACATGTTCACAACTCACCAAGATTACTCAGCTACTAAGAGTTGGGATTTGAATATAATTAATCTGACTCTAAAGACGTTACTCTGAACCACTGCGCTGTATTAGGCTGCTGAATTAACAAACTTGAGGAAACTAAGAAAGGAGGGGACAGAACTGGTAAAATCCAATGGCTTTAGAACTAATCACGCTAATCCCACCACGCCCCCAATTTAAGAAACATTAAGAAGCCTTTACGAAACTCAAAACTCGAAGGTTATGTTTAGCGGGTTTTACATTTGATGTCACTTTTTGAAAGGTGTTACTATCAATTTTATGAGGCTGAATGATACAGCCAGGAGCTGTGGAAAACTGCGTACGTGTCCTGGGCAGGCACAGGAGCAGTACCATATGGCTGATTCACTTGTTCGGGGGTTTTTTGTTTTGTTTTGTTTCGTTTTTGTTTGTTTTTAAGCGAAAGAACATCTGTGGACCCGTACTAAGGCTTGGTCTTGCCTGTTTGGGGCCAGGACCCCCCAAAACAAGAAAAGGGAGGTGGGATGCCATGTGAGCTAAACGAAAGGGAAGCGCTTCACTCCAGGCCACACGGAGACCGTGACCTCGCCCCCCTCGCCCCCTCCAACCCGCGGTCACCTGTAGGGGTTGGAGTCCACCACCTCGGGGCTCATCTTCTCGATGCGGGCCCGGCCGCCTCCTCCGTCGCCGCCCCCGACGGCCCGCCGACTTCTTTCCTGGGCCAGTTCTTGCTCCAGCTCCTCAACCCGCCGCTGCAGCCGCTCCGCACACTCGGCCATGGCTGGGACTCCGGTCGCCAGCGCTCTCAGCTCCGGCCGCCGCCGTCGCCGCCGCCCCACGTTGACTGGTCTGCTGGGCTCCTAAGGAGTATACAAGGAGGCACCTAGCGGCCTTCCAAGCTCAGAACCCCGGGGAAGTGCTCTCAGCGCCTCACGGAAGGACACGTTTGGGCCACTCCCGCAAGCCTCCCACGGTAGCGGTTCCGGTTGCAGTCATCCCTCCCCCTCAGGACAAACAAAAGCCCCTTCTAGTTTCTTTCTTTGTGGGGTCCTAAGAGACGAGGCAGCAGCAGAGCCAGGGTCCTAAGTGTCCAGATTGGGCGGCCAGCGATGTTGCCTTTTAAATTGGGCGACTAGAAGAAACACCAGGATCTTTCGTTCCTGGGCTCGAGGTCCGGACGGGCGCTTTTCTGAACCGGACTGATAGGTCTTCCGCCTGCGAGTGCAATAAATTTAGAAGTGGAAGAGGCCTCTGCGTTATTTGCAGGCAACGACTAGCGCGGCTTTGCTGTCTTTAGAATTGAGGTCTCCAATTCTGACGCTGACCGATCATTTAAAATCCTAAACCACAAGAGATCGTACAGATATTGCCCGACTAGAGCCGAAACCACCAGATTCTGCCCTCCAGTGTTGCTCAGCAACCGTGCCTAACGTGTGTGATTGGCCGGAGCCAAGCGCCTGCGGGCCTCGCCCCCTGCCTCGCCCCCTGGCTGTAAAGTAGCAGTTCCTCGCGCCGGAAGTGTCTGTGCATTCAGTATCTCTGGGACCTGCCACAGCAGTCATGAAGAGAAGTCCCTCTGGCGATCCAGACCCGGCCGAAGTGCTGCCTCAGCACAAGTTCGACTGCAAGTCCCTGGAGGCCTACCTCAACGAGCACTTGCCCGGCTTTAGGGCCGAGCCTGAGACCAAGCTGACCGTTGCCCAGTACAGGTATCGACGCCAGCCTTCTCCAGTAGAAACAAATCTGTGCATTGTGATTTTCTTCCTTTGACCCTGGATGGGTTCCCAGTTCTCCGCACCCCAGTTTATTTTCCTAGTGACGCATTCTGCAGCCAGGAGTTGGCATCACCCGTCCCTTGTATTCCATTCGGGGTATTTCCAATTCGCGGGCGATAATAGAAGCGATCATAGTCACGATTCCAAAACCATGAGAAAGAATCTTTGTTAAAGGATACGATTATGTACCTCGAAGGTTCACTGAGGATTGGAAGCTCTGTGGGATATACAGAGGCCTTGTCTCAACTTTCGTCTATAACCATAAGACCCCCCCCCCCACGCCCCGAGAAACAGGTGAAATTCCTTTATAATTGGCCATGTTCTAAGAGGCTAAATTAAGCTGGGGGATCCGAATTCTAATGCTACATCTTCCACTTGGGAATTGACAGCACCACTTTGGGCTTTAGTTCTTTTTGAAGTGAGGGAATGGCACTGAAAGACATCTTGAGAATACTGTTCCCTATTAGGGTGGCCATTGCCTTGGGCTGTGAAAGAATTCACAAAGAGAAGAAAAGGCAGAGATCAAAGTTTTATTCACTTTCCAAGAGGAGAAAGGAGCTGGTATGAAGAGGTACACTCACTGCAAATTGCAGAGGCTTTAAGTTTTCATTGGGTGATAAAGGGGTAGGGGGATGGAGGTGGAGCTGGGCAGTCATGTCAATTAGCTGTATATCAGGAGGTTTCCAGCTGATTGTGCAGGCTTGGATTTGTTTTGCTGTTGTCTTTGGGGTCAGAGTCCAGGCCTCCGGTCTGGTTTGTCTTGTTTGTATTAAGTTTTGAAACAACTATGTGGGGATAATTTTCAGTAATTTCGTCTGAAAATAGAGGCTCAGAGAAAAAACAGTTAATTATGCCTGACAGGCTCAAGGGAAGAGATATAGCCAGCTAAAAGGGGCTTTTTGTCCCTTCCTTGTTTCTTTAAAATATATTTTATTGATTACAGTTGTCCCAATTTTTCTGCCTTTGCCTCTTCCACCTGGTACCCCACTTCCCTCCAGCAGTTCCCCTCCTTAGTTCATGTCCATGGGTCATGCATACAAGTTCTTTGGCTTCTCCATTCCCCATACTATTCTTATCGTCCCCCTGTCTATTTTGTACCTGCCAATTTTGCTTTGTAATAACTGCTCCTTTCCCCCATTCTCTCCCTTATCTCTCCATTATCTCTCGCTACTGATAATCTGCCAAATGAACTCCATATCTATGATTCTGTTCCTGTTCTGGATGTTTGCTTGGTTTGTTTTTTTAGACTCAGTTGTTGATAGTTGTGAATTTGTTGCCCTTTTAATATTCAGAGTTTTGATCTTTTTTTAAATAAGACTCTTTAACATTTCATGTAATAATGGCTTGGTGATGATGAATTCCATTAGCTTTACCTTGTCTGCCCTTCCATTCTAAATGAAAGCTTTGCTGGGTAGAGTAATCTAGGTTGTAGGCCCTTGCATTTCATCACTTTGAAAACTTCTTGCCAGTCCCTTCTTGCCTGCAAAGTTTCTTTTGAGAAATCAGTTGATAGTCTTATGGGAACTCTGTTGTAGTTAACTCTCTGCTTTTTTTTTTTTTTTTTCCTGCTTTTAAGAGTCTCTCTTTATCTTTAACCTTTGGTATTTTAATTATGATGTGTCTTGGTGTGGTCCTCTTTGGGTCCAATTTCTTTGGGACTCTCTGAGTTTTCTGGACTTGTATGTCTATTTCCTTTACCCAATTAGGGAAGTTTTCTTTCATTATTTTTTCAAATAAGTTTTCAATTTCTTGCTCTTCTCCATCTGGCACTCCTATGATTTGGATGTTGGTACATTTAAAGTTGTCTCAGAGGTTCCTAAGCCAATACTCATTTTTTAATACTTCTTTCTTCTTGCTGTTCTTATCAAATGCTTTTTCCTTCCTTGTGTTCCAAATCATTGATTTGACTTCATTTTCTTTTCACTGTTGGTTCCCTTTTTTTTTTTTTTAAGATTTTATTTGTTTATTTTTAGAGAGAGGGGAATGGAAGGAGAAAGAGAGGGAGAGAAACAGCAATGTGTGGTTGCCTCTCGTGCACCCGGTACTAGGGACCTGGCCAGCAACCCAGGCATGTGCCCCGATTGGGAATCAAACCAGCAACCATTTGGTTCCCAGACTGGTACTCAAGCCACTGAGCCACACCAGCCAGGGCCTTGGTAGATTTTTCTTTTTTTTCACTTAGTGTAAACTTCGTTTCTTCCCTTATTTTTTTGCTGTACTCAGCGAGTTCTTTGAGCATCCTGATCACTAGTGTTTTGAACTCTGCATCTGATAGGTTGGTCATCAACATTTCATTTAGTTCTTTTTCTGGGTTTGTCCTGTTCTTTCATTTTGGCCATATTTCTTTGTCTCCTCAACTCAACAGCTACCCTGTGTTTGTTTCTGTGTATTAAGTAGAGTTGTTTCGACTCCTTGTCTTAGACAAGGCACCTGTAAATTGTGTGGGGCCGAGCCTTAAGTAATCTCTAGTGCAGGGTAACCCACTTCACCTGTTTTGTGGTTCTGTGTGGGAGGAGGGCTAGGAGAGGGGACAGTGCTGCTGCCTGGCTTCTGGAGGTTTGCCTGGCATGCCCCCCTTTCTAGTCACTTCACCCACTTGCTGTATGTAACTGGTACACTTCCAGCTGCTGCCCTGGTGGTGAATCCCAGAGTGGGAGGGTTTGCATATATTCTAAGTCCTTGTGGGCCCTTTAAGTGGACTCTCATGAAAATCTGGCAGTTTCTTTCACCGCCCAAATCCTCACTGGTTTTTACAGCCAGAAGTTATGGGGACTTACCTTCTGGCACTGGAACCCCGGGCTGTGCAGTTTGGCATGGGGCTGGGATTGCCAGCTCCCAGGTATCCCTTCCAATTTTTATCCACCACATGTGAGTGTGGGACTGCCCATTCCACCACTACCAGGGGTTCTCTCCCTCTTTTTCTCCTTCCCTTCCCTTCTATCTAAAAGTAAATAAGTAAAATTTTTTAAAAAATAAAATAAAAATAAAAATTCTGAAATGTCAATTTTAAAAAATTCAGAATATAAATGCCAAAAGTTTAGAAATCAGCTGAAGGAAGTTATCAAATACATATTTAGAAACTAAATGACTCATGGATTTAAAAAGCCAATAATCTATGGATAATAACAGTTTATTAAAGTTCAGCATGCAAAAACCAATTGCATATCTGTACTTTAGCAACAATTAAAATGTTATCTTCAAAAAGATGCAATTAATAAGCTCATCAAAAATATAAATTGTCTAAATATTAATCTAATATGTGGAAGACATTTGCAGAAAAAATTATAAAACTCTATTAGGATCTTAAAAAGAATTAAATTGAGAGATGCCAATGTTTATGACTAGAAAATTTCATTAATTTTTTTTTTCCCCGCCTGATGTATAGATTCAGTACAATGGCAATCAAAATCTTAATTTTTTTCTCTGATTTGAGAAATTAATCCTAAATTTTATGTGCAAGAGCAAAGACTAAGAACAGTAAAAACTTCCAAAGAGGAACAAAATAAGAAATTTGAATTAAGAAGGCATGATATTAACACAGACACAGACCAATAAAATTATAAAGTGCCCACAAAAAAATCCACATACCCGTAGAATTTTGATATACGACAATGCTGGCATCAAGAATCAGTATGTGCAGGGGAGGACTTTTCAATACATTGTACAGGTATAATTATTATTTGTATGAAAACATTGAAATTAGACCCTTTCATTATTGTTTCACAAAGTTCCAGGTGAATTAGTGTCAAAGCAAAACTAAAACTATTTGGAAGGCATATAGGATATGATCTTTGACTTTGGAGTAGAGAAGAAAATCTTTAAAAAGATGAAAGCACAACCATTATGAAAATGATCGATACATTTGCAGTGAAAGACACCTTAAAGAAAGTGAAATTTAAAAAGAAATGTTTGCAATATATAAAAATAATGGATAAAAGATTAATAACAGAATGTATAGAGAACTCCAATAGCCCAACAGAAGAACGGTTAAAAGACTTGAAGATGCCCGAGGTTGTTTGCACTGTAGTAATCAGGGAAAGGCAGATAGAAACAATGAGAGACCATTTCACACTTCTGTATTGACTTTTTTTTTTAATATGATGATTTCAAACATTGGTCAGGATATGGAGAAACAGGGACTCATATCCACAGTTGGTGGGAACATGATTAATACAACTACTTTGGAGGACAATTTGGCATGATCTTGTAAAGATGAAGATAGATATACATGCCCCATGACACAGCAATTCTAAGGTATATACTCTAGAGATATTGTTGTATTAGGGTATTAAGAGATAATCTACAAAAACGTTCATTGTACTGTTTGTAATAGCAAAGATACAGGAAGTGATACAATGTTCATCAGCAGAATGGATGAATAAATTGTAGTATATTTATATGACAGGAAACCATACAGCCCCGAAAATGATTCAGCTGCCACTATATAAAACAACACAGAATCAAACAATGGACAAATAGGCAGTATACTGGGTAAGGATCTAAACTTCAAGGGAAAGGTAAATTTAAAAATCAGGATAATAGGTATTCTGAGGGGGGAGGGGCACACAAAGGGCTTCAGAGATACAGTAATTTTCTTAAACTGGGTAGTGAGAACACTGGTGTTTGTTGTGTTATTATTCCTTATCCTTTACAAATTTTGTAAATATCCTTTATGCAGAATTTATTTTTGAATTCGCAAAAATTAAATCATATTGGAAAAACAAACTATTTGGAATTAAATATTGAAAGCATTTTATAGCTTGCTATAGCAAAACTCATATTTTGCTGCTAAGTGTCTGATGTGTGCCTGGCACTGCTCCAGTCACTGGGGCTATAACAAACAAAAAATCTTGCCTTCTTGGAACTTTCCTTCTATCTAGAGAATACAGACAATGCATAAAATCACTTTCTAAATATTACAGTGTAGGAGAAGGTGGTATGTATTATGGAGAGAAAGAAGAATAGGCAGTGTTCGGGGGGGTGCGGAGCAGGAAGACCTCATTGAGAAGGTGATGTTCAGCAGACTTGAAGGAGATGAGGACATGAGCCATGCAGTTACCTGGTGGAGAACATTCCAGGCAAAGGGAACAGTGAGAGCAAAGGCTCTGAAGGGGGAGTGGGCCCAGTGTGTTGAGGGAATACAAGCCAGTGTGTCCAGAGGAGGAGATGCAAGGGCAACAGGTCCCTGTTGTCCGTCATAAAGACTTGGGCCCTTACTTTGAGTTGAGGTGGGGAGTGATTAGGGTTTTGCAGGCAGAGGAGGGACTGAGTTGTCTTTTAAAACAAATCTCTGCCTGTTGTGTTTGTCTGAAAGGGGCAAAGTCAAGGAGACCAGTTTGGAATATAGTGCAGTGATCCAGTGAAGAAATATTAGTGGCATAGATCAGGATGGTAGTGTAGAATAGGTTCAAAGTGATCATATTTGGGATTTATTTTGTAGGACCGATCACATGTGGGGGGATGAAAGAAAAAGAGAAGAGACAACTGGTATTCCATTTTTGTCTTGGTAACTGGAAGGATGGAGTTACCATAAAATAAAGTAGAGGTGACTATAGAGAAGCAGATTTGGGGGAAAATATTATAACTCACTTCTGGAATGTGAAGTTTTAAGATGCCTTTTAGACATCCAGATGGATCTGTACAATCAACACATATGGGAGTCTGGAGGTCAGAGCAAAGGTCTGGACTAGACATGTACATGTAGGAGTCATTGACGTGGAGATAGTATGTAAAGCCATGAGACCATAGAACTTACTTAGACAACGCATCTACATAAAGAAAGAGGTCTAGAAACTCAGTTCCAGCCCACAATAATAAGAAGTTAAAGAATTAAGGAAGAGCAAAGGAGCGTATGAAGGAGGGCTGGAGTAGCAGGGGAAAAATCATGGTTTGGCACCATAACAGTATTAGTGACCTTGAAAAAGTAGTTTTGGTGGAAAGATAGGAGTAAAGCTTGATTGAAATGCATTTAAGGGAAAATAGAAGAGGAATTGGAGGAGGGAATTTAAACAACTCAAGTTTTTCCACAAAGGGGAATAAAAATGTTTTAAGTATAGGGAGAAGTGAGGTCAGGAAAAGTCTTTTTTTTTTTTTTCTTTCTTTTTTTTAAAGGGGCAGGCAGTAAGTAAGGTACTCTCTTCTGCCTGTGTTAGTTACAGGTTCTTCAGCTGCCACTGTGTTGCCATCTGCTTTTTATCATCCAAAAACCCATGGTCTCAGCTTCTGGTGGTACCACTCTTGGCTTTCCAACACTGGAATGGATGTATTTGCATTTTGTGTTTTCTCCTGACATTTCAGCAGGATCTGGGAAAGAAGGAAAACATATCTTTGTAACTGACCTTTCTTTCCTCTCACCTAGGTCAGGACAGTCCAATCCAACCTTTTATCTCCAGAAGGGCTTCCAAGAATATGTCCTCAGAAAGAAGCCACCTGGTTCACTTCTTCCCAAGGCACATAAGGTGTGGTATGCAGATGCAATAATACATTCTCTGTTGACAAATAAATGCCTTTTAGACACACAAAACCAATTAAAATTTCTTTTTTGGGGAAATATCATAACTCACTTCTGGAATGTGAAATTTTAAGATGCCTTTTAGACATCCATGTGTATCTGTACAGTCAACACATATGGGAGTCTGGAGGTCAGGGCAGAGGTCTAGACTAGACATGTACAGAAAAGTCATCTCTTGATTATTATATAATAGAAAATGCATTTTATTCCTTAGATAAAACATATTACTTGAATTGTATTTCCTATTTTTGTTTTGAAAAAGGATTTGAGGCTTGAATTAAGTCTATCTTTAGGCTATTAATCTTGGATGACACCCAGTCCTCTTATGTATTTCATTTCTTCCTGTACAACTGGCCAGAAATAAAGTCATCCAGTGAATATTTTCTTAAAGATTTTATTTATTTACTTTTAGAGAGAGGAGAAGGGAGGGAGAAAGAGATGGAAAGAAGCATTGATGTGAGAGAGAAACATTGGAAACATTGATCAGGTGCTTCTCCTATGTGCCCCAACTAGGGACCAAAACTGCAACCCATGTGTCCTGCCTGGGAATCGAATCAGCGACCTTTCACTTTGTAGAATGACATCCAACCAACTGAGCCATACCAGTCAGGGCTCCAGTGAATATTTTCAGTGCTGCTCATTTATAGATGTTTTGTACTTTGGTTATATATTTAAATAATGTTTTTAAATGTATATTATATCTTATAACAATATCTATTCACTGAATTATTTTAAAATATTTGCTATGATAATCCTCTGATCTTTTGGTGGTAAAAAGAAATATTTGAATACTCATATTATTCTTTAAATAAGTAAACTTAGAATTATAAAATATTTTTTAATTAGGTCTTTCTGTTTTCAGAAAACATTATCTATGAATTTTTAGAGAAAAAAAACAGGGGAATACAAAAATCAAAGTCCTGAAAAACATTAATATTTATAATTAGAGTATTATTATAGCCATAGGTGCTCCCCAGGCCCAGCCGACTTCTCAGGCCGTTAAGGAGTGGGCTTAACGTCACGGTGATGAAAAAAATGCTGATTTTGGTTTTCTCGATCTCATATGGTATTCCCAGAAACATGAAGTAACTTGGATGTTTAAGAACAATACAGATGGGTAACTTTTATTAAACCTCAACATGGCATGGCTGAAGGAGAATCCCTACCTATCCAGAGATTAATGCCCCCCCACCCCGAACTCTTTTATTTGTCTCTCTTTTTGATAACATCCTACCAGAAGCCATTAGAGCATAACATAATGCTCTCAGCTCAAGGATCTGGAGTACTTTGTTTCAACTTCCTTTGTTTTTCCCAAGTCTACATTGAAAAAAAGCAAGGCTTCCACACCATCACCCACTTTGTGACTCCCTAACCTGTCTGTCCCACCACCATCCCATCCCATCCCACCCCACCCCACCCCCATTCCAAGCAACAAGGTGTTACAAACACTTCTTTTCTACAGCCACTGGCACCATTGGCTTCTCTCGCCTTGGTCATGGATTTAGCCATTTCCCTGCTCTAGTTAGTGCAGCAGCACCTGCTTATCCCTGCTGTCACAGTGAGCTGCATGGCTGCTTCTCCTTATGAGTGATCAGTTGGCCACTGCCTGGGGCAAGGGGACTTTGCATGCAGATGAGTTGGCATCACAGTTCTTGTGTAGGCTGTGTCCTCAGGTCCTAAGTGATAGGCCCATACATCTGTCCTGGTCGGGAGACCCATTTCTCCTCCCCATCTTATTTGGGCTCCTGCTTCAGTATAAGCTTGCTTCTCATTGCCTCCTTTCCCAGGAATTGTCTTGAGCTCCACAGCAGCCTCAGTTACTAGGAGGGATCCCCATACCCCTGCTACCACCATTGATCTCCAGAAGGAGCAGTTGCTTTTTCCTTCTGGTACCCACTGGCCTCCCCCAGCATCCTACAGCTGACTATGCCCAGGCCTTAGAATAGAGACTTGCCTGAGCCCCCAGGGAAGTCATGAGAAAGACTGAGTGAGCCAGTGATTGGGGAGCTGCTGAGAACAAAGTGATGTTTTATGATAATATCTGTGGAATATGGTGGTCAGGATCTGTTGCCTTCATATTACCAGAGCCAGGATTAAGCCCCATGAATATACCTATTCTTTTTAGCTTAATTAAATTATGCTTTACAATAATACTAACTTAACATTATATGACTCAATATTAAACTTTCCACTGTTACATGTCAGTTATACCTCAAAATAAAAAACTATTCCTGCCCTGGCTGGTGTGGCTCAGTGGGTTGAGTGGGCTGTGGATGTGTGGGTGCTGGGCTGTAGGCTGGGTTCCTGGGAGGGGCGCATGAGGCAACCACACGTTCATGTTTCCCTCTCTTTCTCCTTCCCTTCCCCTCTCTAAAAATAGATAAATAAAATCTTTTTTAAAAAATTACCCCAGAAAAAAAATTATTATGTTTTAGTGCTGATATAATTTATAATAATTGCACTAAGACTTCGTTTAAAGAAAATAATAAGGAAATTATTATCCTCTGGGTTATTTCAAAATTGAATTCTAGCCTTAATGTTAACTCCCAAGTAGTTATTAAATTTTATGTTTCTGATTTTTAATAATCTACCATCCTATTTAGATAGATAGAGAATTTAAAGTCCAGAAAGCTCTGTGTGCGGTTGGATTCCCTGTTCCCAAGCCTTTGTTGTACTGCAGTGATGCTTCTGTCATCGGAACAGAATTTTATGTGATGGAACATGTGCAGGTAAATTAACACTTAATCTTACTTTGGCGTGGCTTTTATTTGTAATTAAGAAATTAGATGTTGATAACGGTAGCTTATTGTCAACATTTTAGGTGATTAGTGTGCTTTGTAAGGGCTAACTTTTGTTCTAACTTGAGCACAGTGTTTTCCTCTAGGTGTCAGTAAAGAGCCATATGTAATGGTAAAAACCGAACTGTCCAGATGCTGGGGGGAGAAACTCCAGATGCTGAACTGAAAATTAGTCCGTTGAGAACAATACTTTAAATTATTTAAAAGATTTTTTTTTGTAAAATATAACTTGACAGTCGTCTTTGTTCTTTAAATTCACCTTGTATTTTCCCTTGTGCATGGACACTCATATTAGACATATGTCACAAATGAATGTTTTTCTAGCATATTCTACAAAGAATTGGTTTTGGTTGCAAACTGTTATCCTGATATTTTTATAGGCAGCAGGGGATAGCAACACTGCAAAGAGTTGGTAAGAAAAGATTTATCTTTGTTTAAATTATCTATTGTAATTGCTTCCACAGGGTCGAATTTTTCGTGATTTCACAATTCCTGGAGTTAGCCCAGCAGAACGCTCGGCCTTATATGTGGCCATGATAGAAACCTTGGCTCGGTTACATTCTTTAAACATACACTCACTGCAGCTGGGGGGATACGGTGTAGGTGCTGGGTACTGCAAAAGACAGGTAATGGATCCACATCGCTCTTTTTCTAAAGTTCTCAGAAGTAATACACATTATTAGTCAAAAATAAAAACCTATTACTTTATACTTTTCTGAAACTTGGCTCTAACATTTAATATCAGCCTTTAGTTTGACTTATTTTAAGTGTAAAACAATTTTATATTTTTAGATCATATTTTGTTTAGCAAGTTTCTGTAACTGACAGAATATAAGTGAATAAAAACTTAAAGCTACTTCAGCCCTTTCATCTACCGGCACTTAATTAATATATTTTTATACAATTTTCTCTTTTGATGTTGGTTTAACAGATATTTATTAAGCATGACTGTGTTTTATATGTGCTGAGTACTGCATTAAATAGCAAGAAAACAGAAATAAGTTCTCTCCACAAAGGAACTATGGTCATTTTAAGAGACCAATATGTGAATCTCATATGAAACAAGAAAATGGTATAAAAGAATGTGTAATCTAGTAGTAAGTGTTTTTGCACTCATCATGAGAGCTGTTACATTCGGATGGTAGATATCAGTGTGCCCTCGCCTAAGTGGGGAAAGCTGCCTGGGAGAGAGAGGTTTTGCACTGTGTATTTAAGGAAGTATAAAACCTAGAGTGATAAGGAATAGGTGGCAAGCATTTAAAATCAAAGGATCAGCAGAACCAGATATATATGGGGTTGATTTCCTTTGTATGTCTTTTCTTTTGTGTGTCTTTTTGAGGGGATTGAGGGGAGAAAAAAGAGAACTAAGGTTTAGAGGGTACTCACTATATGCCATGTCCTTTTAATCTTTGCAACAGCCCTAAGACGTAGGTATTGTCACTCCTATTTTGCAGATGGGGAATCGGGTTTGCAGGTATCAAGTAATACAAATAAGTGGCTCAGACATAATTTAAACCCAGGTCTATATGATTACAAACATAAAGATCTTTACTGCGTTAAACCAAACAGAGATAACTTTGAGGAGTGGAGACGTTTATACAAGCAGATAAATAAAGTGGTCTCAGTAGATGGAGGACTTCAAGAATAGGTTGACTTGTTTACATTCAAGTCTAAGAACAATAAAGAAAGTCTTTACACTTCTCATACTAATGATAGATTTAGAAGATTCTATGGCTAATAAGAAAGGGTATTTAAATGGAAAGTAAATATCTCCCTTCTTCTAGCCTCCATATTTCCTTGTTTGGGTACTGTACTGTTTCTTGTGACATTCCAGAGTTTTTCTGTGCCTGTTTATTTGTGTGTGTCCATATGCACTTTTCTTTTTCTTCCATAAAACATTTGCCAAATAGAAACAAGAACCCACATCTCTTGATTCCTAGGCTGGTATTGTGTGTTTGTGTGTGTGTGTGATAAAAATCTGTGTAAGTAAAGTGGAACCAGATAGAAGAAAGACTTCAATGTTTAAGTTTTTAGGCCAATATTAATGTTTTAGGCTGATATGACCATCACTTACAGGCATCTGTCTTAAGCGTTTAAAAATAAAACTAAATTTGGTGATTAAATTTTGCTTTAATTTTAGAAGTACTGGATCTCACATTCCACTTTAGCTCTATCATTTTTCTTATTTATACACCTTCAGGTATCAACCTGGACAAAGCAATATGAAGCTGCAGCTCACCAGGACATCCCTGCCATGAGCCAGCTCTCTGACTGGCTCATGCAAAACTTGCCAGAAAATGACAATGAAGAAAATTTGATTCATGGAGATTTCAAACTGGATAACATAGTTTTCCACCCTAAAGAGGTACTGTAAGCCATGTTTACAATAAATTAAGTAGGTCTGACATGGACACGAGTACTAAGTAGATGTTCCCCCCGCAGAGTGCTGAAGGAGGCCAACCTGTCCCCACTTTCCCCCCACATTCAGGACTGTCTTCACCACTCGAACTTCTAGAAATGAGTCCTGCGGATTTTCTGACATGGGTAGTTGCCTACCTTTAAGGATGGGTCTAATTCTGAGTGATACCTGACTTACTGTTTAAATAGGATCCGGGAATTTATGTGTGTATTGCTGTTTTCTTCAAAGACAAATTTTACTGTTTATACCAACAACTATATATGACTTAGGACATTTAATTTTATATAACAAGCTTACTCCTAGTTTCATCTTTTTATTAAAAATTCTATAATCTTCTTTGCCTTCTTTATCTACTGTTTGTCCTCTAGGCTTGAGTATGCTTCTTTTGTTTTGAAAAGGTAAGATACATACATTTTAACAGAACTAAGTAGTACAAAAAGCATACATAGAGAATTTTTTTTTTTTTCGGAGAGGGAGAGAAACATCAATGTGTGGTTGCCTCTCTCTCATGTGTCCCCTACTGGGGACCTGGCCTGCAACCCAGGCATGCGCCCTGACTGGGAATCAAACCAGCAACCCTTTGGTTCACAGGCCCATGCTCAGTCCACTGAGCTACACCAGCCAGGGCACATAGAGAAATTTTAAAATGTAGAACATAATCAATAAAAAAGAAAACATTCATTTGTGCTGAGGTTTCAGGAAAACTATCAGAAATCATGTTGTTAATAGGTTAGCAAAATGAACTAGTAAATGTTCATCTCAACCACTAGGAGTTATATATTCTGAGTTTTTTGTAGCTCTGTACACAAACAGGCATAGAGAGGATCTAATAAACTATTGATAATTAATTTACACTAATTGATACAATTTGATTAACCATCAACTTTTCTCACTGGCCATTGTTTTACAGCTTTGTGGAATTACCTAAAAAAATATTTCAGATATCTTGAAATGTAACTGTAGAAGAGATTTCCAATTTTCACTGAGAAAAAGTTAACCATTTATAGCATATGATAAGTATCTCATCTTCTCTGGATGTTAAGAGCACAGAAGCAAATAGAATGATAGAGGAAAATGTACCCAATGTTTTTCTTTAGCTTATAAAATCTAGCTAGTGTAGTAGTTTATAATAACAGTATAACTACAACAATGAAAGGTCTTATAACATCAAATCATGGTGGAAGGAAGTGATCAATTTTCCCGTGGTCCTAATAGCAAATTTTAATTGCTTGTTATATACCAGGCTCTGTACTTATTCGTTGAATAAATACATATTGGCCACCTACTGTGTGCCAAGTACTTTGCTAGGAACTGGTGAAAAAACAGACATGCTCCCTGCCCTCTGTTAACTTAACCCTATGCAAGGAGGTGTATGTTGTGACTGAGAAAATTAAGGATCTGAGAGGATAACCATCTTGTTTAGAATTATCCAGCTAATAAATAGTGAAGCTAAGATTTGAATAGAGGTCTGTCTGATTCCAAAATCCACATTTTCCCGCAAAGCTACAATCATGCGTATAAGTGTGCCAGAGGTGCAAGGGAGGCCAGGCATACACAAGGTTACATAAAGGCCTGCAACCCAGCAATTCACACTGCCCAGCTGACCTCCGTTGTTTTATCTGGCTTGGATAATTTTAGCTAGATTATTGATGTAGCCTCCTCATCGGCCCTCCTACAGTCGATTCACATGCCAGAGTGACCCTTCCAAGGCAAACCCTGTCATGCCACCCCTCTGTACCGAACAGTCCAGGGGCTGTTCCCTTCTCTCTACACCCTCACACTCCTCAACCCCTTGAAGTAATTCATTTATAACCTTTTTATTTAAGCAAAAATACTATACATGTTATCTGCAAATTGCTTTTCCTCTTGTATTTACAGTTGACTGTCCTGTGTTCTTAACATGAAGAAATATATTCCCTTGATACATATTGTTATACAAAATAGAATGAGGGAAATTTTCTGTTTTATGGATTCCAAATTATATGACTATTATGTTGCTATATAATGGTACACTTTGTATTTGTAAAACAAACAACATCTTTTATAACAATTACATTTTTGTCCTGACACTGTGAAATAACTTATTTTAAAAATTACAATTGCTGTAAGATTGTAATATTTGTTATGTAGTAAGATTCATCACCAGAGCAAACTCTTAATTACATATGGCATAAATTCTTAAACTATAAGAAATTATTAGAACTTCTTCTTTACCACAGTTATTCCCAACTGGGACGTTTCTACTCTTTTGGTCTCTGCTCATTAGGAAAGAGATTAAGGCCATGTAAAGGCAAAGCTGGAGAACTGACGGATCAGAGAACTGATGGTTCGGAGGACTTGGCTCCACACAGTCAAGGCTCATTAGTTAGTTTGTACGTGAGGCGTGCCGCTGTGGGTAAAGCTACAAACTATGGCCTCAGCTTTCCTTTTGGAAGAAAATACGATTTTGAATGTATTCTGTTTCACTTATTTCCTCAATTTTAGTTGTCTTCTATCTAAAATGTTCAATTCTTTTTACTTTTAATGACAGTCTCGAGTTATAGCTGTACTGGATTGGGAGCTTTCAACCATTGGTCATCCTTTGTCAGACTTAGCTCATCTCTCCCTGTTCTACGTTTGGCCAAGGACAGTTCCAATGATAAACCACAGTTATCTTCAAGAAAACAGAGGTATGAAAACATAATGATGCTTAAATTCCTATTAATATAAAATTATCTTTATTATTCCTCATGACTTAAAAATAGGATTATAGCCCTGGCTGGTGTGGCTCAGTGGACTGAGTGCCAGCCTGTGAACCAAAGTGTCATGGGTTCGATTCCCAGTCAGGGCACATGCCTGGGTTGCAGGCTGAGTCCCCAGTTGGGACCATGCTAGAGGCAACCAGTCAATGTATCTCTTGCACATTGATGTTTTTCTCCCTCTTTCTCCCTCCCTTACCCTCTCTCTAAAAAGTAAATAAATAAAACATTTTAAAAGATAGGATTATATTTCAGTTTTAGATAAATAGCTTTTATTTGTTTTTGAAATGTTTCTAAATTATTTTTATTGCTTTTTCTGAATATTGCGTTCAACTTGCAGTAATTTATGATAAAATGTAATCCTTTGTATATGGTTTTCTTTTGGAAATCAACATTTAGAACATGTTATATGAACTAATGGTTACTATATTTAATTTTATAAACATATGCAATATTATAACATTTTGAAATATTCACCGTGAGACTTTTATTGAAGTTCACAGTACATGCTGTTTTTATAGGTATACCATCAATGGCAGAACTAATTTCGATATATTGCCGCTGCAGGGAAATTACTTGTACTCTTCCTAACTGGAATTTCTTTCTTGCCCTTTCATGCTTTAAAATGGCTGGAATATTACAGGTAATTAATTATTTTTAACATGTGTTTCACCATTATTTATTAAATATTTTCTGGTGTTCAGGGGTTTTATATTTTTTTATCCTTAGATCATTTGGATTTTCAAAATGACAAATAACAGACATGGTTAAATGTAAATCCAGAATTTACAGAATAGGAATTTGCAAGGAAAAAATATGAGTAGCAAAATGTGTTACCACTTTTTGGTATATTAAACTTAAAAGATAGAGGAAGGGAGAAAGACCTAATGCTAAAAAGAGAGACACTTATGAAAATTGGTTATTTTGTGAAGATCCATTGTAAGACACAACTAAAATTTTTTAATGATGTCTGCTTCAGACTTTAAAACCATTTATGGGACTTCCGGTCAACATAGCAGTGTAGGCGGACCTAGCTGGCCTCTTCCCACAGCCACATCAAAATTATAACTAAAATATAGAATAACAATTACTCAGAACTGTCAGAAATCAAGTTGGATGGAAGTCTGACAACTACGAAATTAAAGAACCCACATCCACCCAGGCTGGTAGGAGGGGCACAGACACAGAACGGGCTGGTCCCATACCAACGTGCAGTGGATAAAAATTTGGGAGGGATATCTAAGGAAAAAGGACTCTCAGCCCCACACCAGGCCTCCCAGCCCCAGGTTCCAGTGCCAGGAAGATAAGTCACCACAACATCTGGCTGTGAAAACCAGTGGGGATTGAGTCTGTGGAAGAAACTTCTGGAGCTCCAAGCATTTCCTCTTAAAGAACCCATACAAGTACTCACCTACTCAGACTTGTTCCCTTTGAGCTCCAGCACTGGGGTAGCAGCTTGAAAGGCACCAGTGGTATACAGGGAGAAACTGAGTGTTTGGCATCAAGGCAAACAGATGCCATTGTCCCTTTGCTAAGGTCTTCCCACATACAACTAGCAAGCTGGTGCCATATCTGAGACTCCATCAACCTGGCTAACACTATTTGACTCTCCTTGGAGATATCCAGAGACTGCACCCCACCCAACTTACAGGCCCACCCAAGCTGCTTTTCCATAAGAATGGCTGGTCTTGGTTTATGCTGTACAACTTTCCTAAATCCTATCAGACAAGCAACTAGGCCTCAGTGAACCCCATGCCCAGCAATAGCAGCAGCCAGACTAGATTCACAGCTTGGCTTTGCCTGGGAATCTCTAAGCCCAGCACAAGTAGCTGACATCTCAGATAGCTTTATTGTTCAGGTAGGGTGGCCCCGGACAAAACACAGGTGGGGTCTGACCTTGGCCTACACTACCCAGAGGACCCCAGGGCAAGCATACCCAGTGAACAGCTACAGACCATGTCAGAGCACCACTACCCTGTCCCTGCATAGCTGATTCTCCACAGAGGGTGGAGGTTGGTAGTCAATGGTCATGGCCAATCTTGCAGCTGACTGGCCTGGGTAAATCCCTCCCATGATCTGCCTACAGCAGCCAAGGCTCAACTATAAGAGGAGGGTGTACACAGCCCACACAGAGGGCACATCTTGAGTATTCAGCTTGGGTGATAGGAGAGGTTGTGCCACTGGATTCTACAGGACACCTACCACATTAGGCCATAGTACAAAGACACAAAGTCAAAGCAGTTCTACCTAATACATAGAAACAAGGCAGGCTGCCAAAACAAGGAGACAAAGAAACATGGCCCAAATGAAAGAACAGATGAAAACTCCAGAAAAAGCTAAACAAAATGAAGATAAGCAAGCTACTAGATGTAGAGTTCAAAACACTGTGAGGAACTTAATGAGGACTTCAGCAGCATAAAAAAGATCTAGTGAGAAACAAAGGATACACTAACTGAAATAAAGAACACTTTACAGGGAAACAACAGCAGAGTGGATGAAGCTGGGAACCAAAGCAATGATTTGGAAAATAAGGAAACAGAAAACAACCAATAAAAACCAACAAGAACAAAAAAGAATCCCCCCCAAAAAATGAGGATAGTATAAGCAGCCTCTGGGACAACTTTAAGAGGTCCAAGGTACACATCGTAGGGGTGCCAGATGGAGAAGAGAAAGAGCAAGAAATTGGAAATATATTTGAAAAAATTATGAAGGAAAATGTCCATATTTTGGTGAAGGAAATAGATATGCAAGTTCAAGAAGCACAGAATGTCCCAAACAAGATGGGTGCAAAGAGGCCCACTCCAAGACACATCATAATTACAATGCCAAAGGTTAAAGGTAAAGACAGAATCTTAAAAATAGCAAGAGAAAAAAAGTTACCTACAGAAAAGTTCCCATAAGACTGTCAGATGATTTCTCAAAAGAAACTTTTCTAGAAGGGACTGGCAAAAAATATTCAAAGTCATGAAAAGCAGGGTCCTACAGGCAAGATTGCTCCACCCAGCAAAGCCATCATTTAGAATCAAAGGGCAGATAAAGAGCTTCCCAAATAAGAAAAAACTAAAGGAGTTCATCATCACCAAACCATTAGTATATGAAATGTTAAAAGGACTTATGTAAGAAAAAGAAGATCAAAACTATAAACACTAAAGTGATAATAAATAAAATACATATCAATCAACAATTGACTGGCCAAGATAGAGGCATAGATAGATATATTTTGCCTCCTCCCACAACCAAATGAAGGGCAACAGCAAATTTAAAAACAAGAAATAACCAGAACTGCCAGAAAATCGATCTGTATGGAAGTCTGACAACCAAGGAGTTAAAGAAGAAACACTCATCCAGACTGGTAGGAGGCATGGAGACAGGCAGCTGGGGTGGAGAGGATGAGTAGTAAGGCAGTGGCTGGCAGAATGGGCGGTCCCACATTTGCATGTGTATAAACTGGGAGGAACAACTGGGGAGCGAGACAGACCATGTAACCCAGGGTTCCAGCGTGGGGAAAGAAAGCCTCAAACCCTCTGGTTGTAACAACCTGGGTTGCAGTGGCAGGAGAAACTCCCAGCCTCACAGGAGAGACTCATAGGGTCCTGGAACATACATAAACCCACCCACCCGGGAATCAGCAGCAGAAGGGCCCAATTTACTTGTGGGTAGCGGGGAAAGTGACTGAAAGCTGGCAGAGAGACAAGCAAGTGAAACTGTTCCCTCTCTGACCCCTCCCCCACATGCTGTGCCACAGTGCAGTGAATACCTAAGAGAATTACCTAAGACTCCACCTCTTACTACATAACAGGTGCACCAAGACAAAGAAATATGGCCCAAATTAAAGAACAAATCGAAACTCCAAAAATAGAACTAAGCAATGAAAAGACAGCCAACTTATGCAGAGTTCAAAACAATGGTAATCAGGATGCTCACAGAAGTTGTTGAATATGGTCATAAAATAAAGGAAAAAGTGAAGGCTATGCAAAGTGAAATAAAGAAAAATATACAGTCAACCAATAGTGAAGGGAAGGAAACCCAGACTCAAATCAATGATTTGGACCAGAAGGAAGAAATAAACATTCAACAACAAGAAAAGAAACAAGAATTCAGAAAAATGATGAGAGGCTTAGAACCTCTAGGACAACTTTAAACATTCCAATATCTGAATCATAGGGGTGCCAGAAGGAGAAGAGGAAGGGCAAGAAATTGAAAACTTATTTGAAAAAATAATGAAGGAGAACTTCCCTAATCTGGCAAAGGAAATAGACTTCCCAGGTGCTCAGAGAGTCCCAAAGAACACACCAAGGCACATCATAATTACATTACCCAAGATTAAAGATAGGAGAGAATCTTAAAAGCATCAAGAGAAAAGGAGACAGTTACCTACAAAGGAGTGCCCATAAAACTATCAGTTCATTTCTCAGAAGAAACCTTAATGGCAAGAAGGAGCTAGAAAGAAGCATTCAAAGTCATGAAAGGCAAGGACCTACATCCAAGATTACTCTATCCAGCAAAGCTTTCATTTGCAATGGAAGGGCAGATAAAGTGCTTCTCAGATAAGGTCAAGTTAAAGGAGTTCATCATCGCCAAACCTTTATTATATGAGATGTTAAAGGGACTTATCTAAGAAAAAGAAGATCAAAATTATAAACAGTAAAATGACAACAAACTCACAACTATCAACAACTGAACCTAAAAACAAAAACAAACTCAGCAAACAACCAGAACAGGGACAGAATCACAGAAATGGAGATCACATGGAAGATTATCAGTGGGGAGGGGGAAGGGGAGAACGGGGAGAAAGGTACAGGAAATAAGCATAACAGGTAGGCCTAAAATAGACAGAGGTAGGTTAACAATAGTATAAGAAATGGAGAAACCAAAGAACTTATATGTGTGATCCATGGACATGAACTAAGATGGGGGAATGCTAGTGGGAGGGAGGGTACAGGGCAGAGGGGAATAAAGGGGAGAAAAAAATGGGACAACTGTAATAGCATAATCAATAAAATATACTTGAAACAATTTAATCTAAAAAACAAACTAAGCCAACAAGAACAGAGACAGAATCATGGACACAGAGAGCATTTTGCTGGTTGCCAGATGGAAGGGGGGTGTGGAGGAAGATGGGTAAAGAGGTGAGGAGTTAAGAAGTACAAATAGGTAGTTACAGAATAGCCATGGGGATGTGAAGTACAGTATAGGAAAAGGAGTAGCCAAAGAACTTACACAAATGACCCATGGACATGAACAATGATGTGGGGATTGCCTGATGGAGTAGGGGGTGCTGTGTGGAGAAGGGGGCAAAGGGGAAAAATTAGGAAAATGTAATAGCATAATCAATAAAATATAATTTGGAAAAAAACATTTATCAATCAGGTCTCTTGATGAGGAAAGAATTATATTTGAACTTCCCCACATATAGCATAGTACCTATCAAAGAGTATCCTCTTAATGTTTTTTAGTGAATAGATAAGTTTTTCTAGTTTCTAATGTCATATTTATGTGATTAATTGAACATAAATTCAGTTTTTTTAAAACTACAGCTAATCTAAACAGATGCATTCTTTATTATAGTAATTCAGTTCTGTGTACTTTGAATATTGGGGGTTTATTTAAGAAAATGAAATACTTTGGTGGCAAAGGGCTAGGGCTTGGAGGAAGAAAAGGTAAATAAGAGATTTTTGAAACAAAAAAGAATGGGAGGATTAAGGAAACTTACGGTTATTTTTCTCCGTCCTCAGAGTTCATGCCATCCACAAACAACTGAAATATATTTTAGGAAATAGTTGTGTTATTTCTCATCCTGCATTTTACAATCATATTAATCATATTAGTTAACCAAGTTGATTGCATGAGTTTCTCAAAACACGTTTTATGTTGTATTTCTGTATCTGTCAGTTCCCACAAGTCAGATATCAAAGAGGCTTTGAATTTTTTTTAATCTTCACCTGGGGATATATTTTAATTGATGAGAGAAAGAGAGAGAGAGACATCAATCTGTTGCCTCTGGTACACGTCCCGACCAGGGATGGAACTGACAACCTTGGTATGTGCCCTGACCAGGAATCAAACCCACAACATTTTGGTGTACAGGATGATACTGCAAATAACTAAGACATTCAGCCAAGGTTGGGCTTTGAATTTAAAATGGATTTGCATTTCAAATAAAAGTTTGACATGAGTTATAATTGAAATTAATGTCATAAATTATATAGTGGTAGTAGTGTTAGAGATTATCATAAAGTTTGCATTCTAACTATAAATATGAAATAGAAATTATGGAAAACTTGTTAGTATTTTATTACATAAAGAATTATATAAAAATATTTAGAGCAACAAGTATAAAAGACACATAGACAAAAGCTGGGGGGGGGGTTGGAAATGGGAGGGACCTGGGGAGGGCTGGGGCGGTGGGCTGGGATGGGAGTAGAAGACAGAAAACTGTACAAGAACAACAATTAAAATAAAAAATTAAAAAGAAGACAGTTCAGTGATTCACTCCTACAGTTTGGAGTGAAAATAAATTATAAAAAAAAGAATTATATAAAAATAATGAAATTCAGTTGATTGTGTTTTGGTGGGGAGGCAGGAGAGAAGAGAGAATATATTATGTTGGAAGCATAGAACATGGAGAATTAGGAAAGAAAAGCTCACCCTGGCTGGTGTGCCTCAGTGGATTGAGTGCTGGCCTGTGAGCCAGAGGGTCACTGGTTTGATTCCCAGTCAGGCAGGGCACATGCCTGGGTTGCAGGCTGGGTCCCTGGTGGGGGGTGCATGAGAGACAACCACACACTGATGTTTCTCTTCCTCTTTCTCCCTCCCTTCCCTTCTCTCTAGAAATAAATAAAACCTTTTAAAAAAGAAAGAAAGAAAAGCTGGTTAGCATTCTGCTAACATTGTTCAAAGAAGACAGTTTCACCTAAACTCTGGGTCCAAAAAATGAGATGAAATATTCTTAGAGGTCATTTCATTGCTTTCTCTCTGGTTTTATAGTTTTTTTCATTTGTTTTGGTTTCTGTAGATTTTCCCTCACTATGAAGGGAGAGCAGTGATTTTTAGAGGTGGTGTAATTTGCCAGTTTATCTTTGGTTACTGTTGAGTTCCCTTTTGAGTTTGGTTTGATTCCCAGTTACAGTTTCGTTAGGATGAGAGTGTGTTAACCAGATGACATAAGTATGACTATTTAATTTAAAGGTGACATGGAATTATTTCTTCATGTAAATTAATGGAATTGATCATCTCAATCTCATTTTTATCTTGGTACCCTGTGAGTTTAGTGACTCCACAGAGCTGGGAAACTACAAAGACTGGATAGTTGAAGAACAGTTTTCAATAATTTTTCCTCGCTCTCTGTTAACTTATTTATAGGGAATATATAATAGATATCTTCTGGGGAATAATGCATCTGAGAATAGCTTCCAGTTTGCCAATGTGGTGCAACCTCTGGCAGAAACTGGATTGCAGCTCTCAAAAAGGTAAGCAAACAGATTCTTCTGCTGACTCAAATTAGAGCCCCTATTAGGTATGTAAAGGTTGGAAACTCGAGGGGGATGGGGATTGCTTTTATTTCTTACACCAGGATTGCTGCTGCCAATCAGAATAATTTGCTTGGTCAATGTCTTACCTACCTGAAAATAAATTGACTTCAAATATAAAGAAAGTACTCATAATTGTGATTAAAAGTATTTTTGACAGCTTGAGTATATAAGCTTTTAAGGATACAGATAAAACTCCCAAATGTTTCCTTCTAGTATTTGTTACTTACATATACCTATTTAAAATTATACATTACATAGTTTATTAAATTTGGAAATACTGCTTTCTTCCACCATTGCATGCCATGAAATTTTATCCCGACGTTTTATAAGCGTCATTCAAATCCATGTCTCCATCAGTGGAGCACTTGTGAGGCATCTACTACACTTTGCCAGCCACACTCCCATCTAAGTGGTGTGATAATATGGGACTTACTGAATTCGTGGACGATGCTGTCCCTGGAAATTTTGCCCAAGCAACAAGTACTTATGTCGTAATGTTAGCATAGTCTTGTTTGTACAGTCGACTATATAGATGAATATTTGTAATCTCCACAACATAACAACTGACTGTTGCTCCTCATAATGATCTTTAGAGATGTTCTTTATAATGATACCCAGCAGTTGTATTTGCGAGGTATGTACTAAGAGTAATCATTAAATTTATGTTCAATTTCTTTTGTTCTTTCCTCCACCTTTTCTAACCAGTGACTTCAACAAAGATTCAAAATTATCATTGATTGAGGTCAGGCCAGGCTTATGTTTTCCCCAAATAATGTCTAAGCATTAAAGTTTATGTTAAAAATAAAGTGATTCTGCATTCACCCCATAATATGAAAGACTTGAAAAATTCAAAATGTAGCACCTCCTTCTGAGTACTATTTTTGGGGAGTTAGGGTAGACTTCATATTCAGAAATATAATAATTGGATATCTTCATAACTTCTTTTTGCAAAGATCTTTCAGAACTACACCACCACAGATGGAGAATACCCCAAAGTTGTTTGTACAGACTTGGAGAGGCCAGGAACTTCTTACTAGGGTGAAGCATTTCATGAAACAGCACATCCTTCCAGCCGAAAAGGTAAACATCATGTGAACAGAATGTGTTTGCGCTCAAGGACTATCGAATTACTTCTGTTATCTCTGCTTCTAGGAATACCTGTACTTGTCTTTGCAGTCAGTCCTTAACTAGGTGCCCCTCCTAACCTTAGCACTGAGCTGCTACAGAACCTGATCCGGAAAAATCCCAAGCTTTTAAAATATGCCAAGGGAATGCTACAGATAAATCTGTGGAGTTAAAATTAAGTGGAAAGGAGTTAACTTTTTTGTAAAGTTTAGATCCTTATTATGTTAGAGTAAAACACTACTTTGGGGGCCTTTGCCAAGGCAGTGACTTTAAGGTGTTTTGTTTGTTTGTTTGGTTTTGGTTTTTTTAAAGACCCCTTTGAGAATTAAGAGAACTGTAGAGGAAACAAGGTAGGCATACCCAGAGATTTTTGAATGTCATTTCAAGCAGTTTACAAATACTACCATCCCTCTCCTCACACGATATTATTTTAAGGTATTAAGTTTCAGTCATTTCACTGAGGGTAAAGAAGTAATATGGTGTGTTCATTCATTCAATTAACAAATAGTTATCAGAGATCAAATCATGGGTTAGACACCTGGAAAGCCATTGAAAGTAAAAGAAAGAACAAGATAGACAGGGCTTATTCTACTCCCATGGGGCATGAAAGACAGACATTAAATAAGAGATAATAAAGGCTGTGAGGAAAAGAGAAAAGCTATTATGAAAACATGTAAGGCAGGTGGGATGAGGTATATGTGGATAGAACACTGGTGTAGATTGTAAGGGTTTGTTCGCTTCTAGCCCATTTCTGCTGCAAGTTAGGTGGTCCTGGGCACGTGACAGTGTCTCTCAGAGCCCAAGTTCTTCATCTACAATGTGAATAGGTGTGACTAAGTATACCATCAATTCCCATTGTAATCTTTTATGATTCCAAGACTTCTAGAAATTTGGCAAAATCAAATAGGAAACTGAAAAAGAAATTCTTTCAACAAAATTGTTCATCAATTTGTGTTTAT
This sequence comes from Anoura caudifer, assembly GCA_004027475.1. Lineage (NCBI taxonomy): Eukaryota > Metazoa > Chordata > Mammalia > Chiroptera > Phyllostomidae > Anoura > Anoura caudifer. The sequence continues at coordinate 71,634 of PVKU01003380.1, read as the reverse complement.
AGTCTGGTTAATGTTATTGCTTGAATTATATGAATAATTATATTTGTAGTGAAGATCTGGTATGAGATTAATTTTGTTCATACAGTGGGGTATAGTTTTTTATGGCTTATATATTTTTTAATTGTATTTTTCCATTACCATTTAGTTCCCTTATACCCCACTCTCCCCAGCATTCACCACACTGTTGTACATGCCCATGAGTCCTTTTTCCTTTTTGCTCAATCCCTCCACCCCCATTAGCTGTCATCCTGCTCCCTATGTCCCCCTTTTCCTTGTTCTTTCAGTTCATTAGATTCCACATATGAGTGAAATCATATGGTATCTGACTGGCTTATTTCACTTAGCATAATGTTCTCCAGTTCCATCCATACTGTTGCAAAAGATAAAATTTTCTTCTTTTTTACAGCTGCGTAGTATTCCATTGTGTAAATGTCTCATAGTTATTTTATCTACTCATCTACTGATGGACACTTGAGCTGTTTCCATATTTTGGCAATTTTAAATAATGCTGCAGTGAACACAGGGGTGCTTACGTGTTCTTTCAAAATTAGTGTTTTGGGTTCCTTCGGATATATTCCCAGAAGTGGGATAACTGGGTCAAAGGCAGGTACATTTTGAGGTATATACTTACTGCTTTCCACAGTGGCTGCACCAGTCTGCATTCCCACCAACAGTGCAAAAGGGTTCCCCTTTCTCCACATCCTCACCAGCACTGGCTATTTGGGGGTATAGTTTTTTGAAGAAAACACTACTTAAATATGAAGAAATCCATTCTAAAATACTCTTATTTGTGTTCAGTGCTTAAGTTACCACTTTGGAAACTTTCTGTTAGTATGTATACAATTTTGAGCTTTAAAATTCTGAATTTTGGGGTATTAACAAGAAACTGCAACACTTTTGGTTCAGGATGGCAGCATTTACCTCTCCTCCCACAAATGGAATAAATTAGCGAAAGCATAAAAACAAGAGGGGGACACATCAGAGGACTAAGGTTTTGAAAAGAGAACAGAGAAAGCCATTCTGTGAGCTTGTCACAAAATGCAGTACCGATGCTACTGCATAGGAAAAGGTAGCAGGGCCCCTGGAAGAACGTGGCATTTAGAGACAGTTGTCTCTGAGTTGCAGTATAAACTCTGCAAATTAGTGAAAATGAGTGACCACAACCAAGTCTTCTTTGTGGGGGACAGGATAATCTCCTGGTTAGGAATGAACACTCTGGGGTCAGATTGTTTGAATCTGAATTACTTTTGTGCCACTTTCCAGATCTGGGACCTTGGGAGTTTCAAACGTATGCTTCAACCTTCTTAAGTACACGAATTCATGTTCCTCATTAAAATACAATATTAATATTTTAGCCCTGGCTGGTGTGGCTCAGTGAATTGAATGCCAGCCTGTGAACTGAAAGGTTGCCATTTCAATTCCTAGTCAGGGCACATGCCTGGGTTGTGGGCCAGGTCCCCAGTAGGGGGCGTGTGAGAGGCAACCAATCGTATCTCTCACACATTGATGTTTCTTTCCCTGTCTTTTTTCCTCCCCCTCTCTCTAAAAATAAATAAAATCTTTAAAAAATAATAAAATAAAAACAAATCAGACTTCATGGAACTCCGACAACCAAGGAACTAAAGAAATAGTCAACCAGACCAACCAGACCAGTAAGGTGGGCGGACAGGCCGGCTGAGAGAACCATGGTGAGGCAGTGGACCGTGCCTGTGGAGCTGGCTAAACAGGAAACTGAGACTCAGAGTTGACTGTGGACTGCGGTGGGGGTTGCCATGGTGGGAGAAACTTCTGGTCTCACACGAGAGTTTGTTGGAAAGTGCGCTACAGACGAGCAGGCAAGCTGCATTGTTCCCTCTCTGGCCCCTACCCCACAGGCAGTGCTGCAGCACAGCAAAGAGGGCTGCCCTGCCCTGGTGATTACCTGAGGCCCCGCCCCCTTACTACTTAACAGGTGCACAGAGACAAAATATGGCCCAAATGAAAGAAAAGAGCAAAATTTCAGAAAGAGAGCTAAGCAATGAGGAGATAGCCAACCTATGTGATGGAGAGTTCAAAACCCTGGTAATCAAAATGCTCACAGAACTGATTGAGCTTGGTTGCCAAATCGAAGAGCAAATGAAAGATACCTAAAGTGAAATAAAGCAAAATATTCAGGGCACCAATAGTGACAGGAAGGAAACCAGGACTCAAATTAACAATTTGGAACAAAGGAAGAAATAATCATCCAACCGGAACAGAATGAAGAGACAATTCGAAAAAAATTAAAAGAAGCTTAGGAACCTCTGGGACAACTTCAAATGTTTCAATATCTGAATCACAGGGGTGCCAGAAGGAGAAGAACAAGATCAAGAAATGGAAAACTTATTTGAAAAAATAATGAAGGAGAAATTCCCCAATCTGGAGAAGGAAATAGACTTCCAGGAAGCCCAGAGAGTCCCAAAGAAGAACACAGCAAGGCACATCATCATTAAGTTACCCAAAATTAAACACAAAGAGAAAATCCTGAAAGCAGCAAGAGGAAAGGATAAAGCTACTCATAAAGGAGTACCCATAAGACTATCAGCTGATTCCTCAAAAGAAACCTTGCAGGCAAGAAGGGGCTGGAAAGAAGTATTTGAAGTCATGAAAGGCAAGGACCTACATCCAAGATTGCTCTATCCAGCAAAGCTATCATTTAGAATGGAAGGGCAGATAAAGTGCTGCCCAGATAAGGTCAAGTTAAAGTAGTTCATCATCACTAAGCCCTTAATATATGAAATATTAAAGGGACTTATCTAAGAAATTGAAGATCAAAAACTATAAACAGTAAAATGACAACAAACTCACAACTATCAACAAATGAACCTAAAAAAAAAGAAAAACAATTAAAACAAAAACTAAGCAAACAACCAGAACAGGAACAGAATCAGAGAAATGGACATAACACAAAGGGAGTTCAGTGGGGAGGGTGAAGTGAGGAATGGGGGGAAGGGGTACAGGGCAGAAGAAACATAATTAGTAGGCATAAAATAGATGGGGAAAGCTAAAAAATGTATAGGAAACAGGACTCAAAGAACGTGTATGTACAACCCATGAACATGAACTAAGTGGGGGGATTGCTGGAGGGTTGGGAGGCAGGGGGAGGGAGAATAAAGGGGGGGAAATTGGGAAAACTGTAATAGCATAATCAATAAAAATACTTTAAAATACACACAAAAAAGAAAGCTAATAATCAACTTAAGCATAGTGTATATCTCTGGGGATGAGGAGAGAGGGATGGGATAAAAAAGGGCATAACATGTATTTCTTATAAGAAAAGAACTAAAATAAATGTGGAAGCTATTTATTAGTCCTGGGTTGTTGATACACAATCTCTTTTTGTACCTGTAAATGCATTTGAATATTTTCTAATAAAATTTTTTTCAATAATTTTTATCAGAAAACTCCAAAGCAAAGCTAATTGACTAAAAGCCAGTTGGTTAAAAGAGAATAGCACTCTTAGGTTCACAAACAGTAGCAATAAAAATTGTTAGAAGTTTTGGGGCAAGTGTTATTTTTTAATAAAAAAAAGAAAACCTATCACATTTTTTATTCATACAACAAATAATTGATTGTAGGCAATTGCATTAGGAAGTTGCATTGACTTGTAGAGCCAGTGTTTCTCTTGGTGTGATCAAAGTTTTTAAAAATTATTTGTAAGGTAAAAAACTCATTAAATTTTTAAAAAATACAGTCTTCTTGAGGGCCAGCATTTTGGAGGCCAGTCATGATCTTTATCTTTTTCCCAGCTTTTTTGAGAGATAATTGACTTGTAACATTGTAAAAGTTTAAACGTGTACCACCTGTTGATTTTGTACATTTGTAAATTGCAAAGTGATCATCACCATTGTATTAGCAACCACTCTATCCGTCCCGCCACTTAGTGACCGTGTCTGTTTTGTGTGGTAAGAACATTAAAACCTACTTTTAGCAACATTCAAGTCCAACCATCTTTATTTTAATCTTAAGTCTTCTCATTTTGATTTTCTACCCTCAAACACTTTTTTAACTTTAAGGAAATAGGAAATATATGTATAAAAGTTTTTTTTATTTCTACAGGTCTTTTTTGAGATTAGTTTCCCTTAACAACTAATAACATTTCTTTCTGCCCTTGTCTTTGAAGATATGTATTACCATTACTATTACTGATTATTTGTATTCAGTTCTCTCTAGAAAATTATTTTTGTTTCTTTTGAATTTTTGCTAATAATTTAGGATTGAAGATTTTTCCCTGCATGTAGATCTCTAACTGGGTCTTATGACTTGTTTCTGTAATAACACCCTTGGAAATAACTTCTCCCATTTTCTTGATGCAATTTATCCACAAATATTGTTCACCGGTTTTGTTCCTGTTTGTTTTTGGAAGGCTCATTTTCTTATGAATTAAATATTAGAATAATTTGTCAATTGGAATATAGTTTGTTTTCTGGCTTTTCTGGTCACCAAATAATTATTTTATCATTGGTAAATTACATTTAAATATAGTAAACTCTCAGTTTCTAGACTCCAAAAAACTAGAAAGATAATTTATTAAAAAATAAGATTCTGCTCTGGCTGGTATACTTCAGTGAATTGAGCTCTGGCTTGTGAACCAAAAGGTCACCAGTTAGATTCTCATTCAGGACACACGCCTGGGGTGCAGGCCAGGTTCCCAGTAGGGGGCACACGAGTGGCAATCACACATTGATTTTCTCTCCCTCTTTCTCCTTCCCTTCCCTTTTCTAAAAATAAAATCTTAAAAATATATTATTTTAGTAATAATATTAAAATACCCTTAAATATTATTATATTTCATATTGCATTGAAAAATGTATTACAAGAAAATTATTCAAGATAGGCTCAGGATTATGGATTATTGTTTTCTAATATGGTATGTAAACTATGAGTAAAATATTCTGAACCTGAAAAAAGAGAGAACAGAAATTGGATTTGGAAAGCAGAATGGATCTTATCAAAGAATAGACCACAACATAGGAAGCCACATCTCAAAAGAATTTTGAAGAGAAGGCTATAGCACAGGTGGTAACTTTTTTTTGTTTTTGATTGAAGAATTAACCTGTAGGTGGGCTGCTTAGGTTTGTCTCTACAACTCTTAGGTAGCAGTGGTGTTTGCCCTAGGCAGAAGGCTGCGGGAGTACTCTATACAAGCAGAGGATCTGTTTCAAAGAAGCCAGGGCTTCAACATACCAGTTAATGCTCTGGAGTAGAATCCCCCATTTTTTGGCTTTTTTTTTTACTCTGGTGGGGATTTGGTGTAGACTCCCACTGGCCTACCAGCTTGCCAGATTCCTACCTGCTCACCCTAAACAGAAGCCTGCCTGTTGACACGCTAATGCTTGCAACCAGAAGCAGTGTAGCCTTGCTCTTTCATTCATAAATGTGAGCAGGCAATCAAGGGAGTACGGAAGTCTCACAAATTGGGTTGTGATGCACCTGCTGAATTTAATATCATGCAGCTATTAAAATATTTATAATGCTAAGCAAAATAAGCCAGGAGGTGAAAGACAAATACCATATGATCTCACCTTTAACAGGATCCTAATTAACAGAACAAACAAACAAGCAAAATATAACCAAAGACACTGAAATTGAGAACAAGAGAGGAGAGGGATAGGAATATCCAGGGAAAAGGGGTAGGGTTTAGATCAACTAGTATGAAAGACACTTGGACAGAAGTTAGGGGGGGTGGAAATGGGAGGGAGCTGGGGAGGGCTGGGGCGGTGGGCTAGGATAGGAGTAGAGGACAAAAAACTGTATAAGAACAACAATTAAAGTTAAAAAATATTTATAAAGAATTTGCAGTAAAAATGGTTTATAAGTAAAAAACAAACAAACAAACAAACCCAGACTATAGCTTTAAAGGGAAGATTGTCAGTATTTTGTGTGGCAAAGAAAGCCACCATCATTGTGTAGTTGTAGATCTTTCAAATCTGGAATATATGCACTTCTAATAATGTGAGCTCTTTCTTCCTTTAAAAAGTTTTACCAACATCTGTAAAAGTGGTTACTGTAGAATTATTCTGAACGATAATATTCCTTATCTGTGAACATGCATTTTTGAAGTGATATTTAGAGAAAACAAATTTGCCTTTTCAAAATGGAAGGGGGAAAGTCTATAAAAATTCTGTCAAATATTATAAGTTTACGAAAACTAGAAGTTAGGTTTAGAAAACAAGATTGTATCACATAATACACAAACATTTTAATAGTACGTAACTGTAGCTAGTAAGCCTATTAGTCACTTTTTCTTAGTACTTTTACATATTTTCCCAATTTTCTATCACAGGAAAAAATAAGCTTTATTTAAACGATTTTAATGACCTTTTGAAACTCCTTGGATATCATGAAAGTAGAACATAATGTCATTATCTATGAAAATGGTAAAAGCAATTCTTATTTAAAATGTATAAGGATAAGGAGTCCTGAAAATAGCATGTAAAACAGGAACTAGCAATATGACATGTTACTGAGAACACACTTTAACATAATAACATTTGTCTTTTTTTCCTACTGAGTCTAATAATATACTAAAAACTATTGTTTCTTTCTAACAGACTCATGTTTAACATGAAAAACAGTAAATTGCAAATTATTTATATGCTCAGATTTAAGATTTAGAACCAACAGACCCCATCACAGTATCTCAGTCAGTGAATGAGGAAGTTAGATGCTAAAGGTGGTATTTTGGGAAAACTGATCAGGCATCAAGCATATTTTCTGCTTTCTTCTTCCACCAGTAAACTCTTATATTTTATGAACTAAGGAAAGCTCTTTGTTATGAGGTATTTTATTTTAATTCTGGCCCTTACTGTACCACAAATAGAGTTTGCAAATCTCTAAATGGATAGATTTTAGAACAGGAAGTATTAAATAATACACATTTTCAAATAATTATAAACACTGACATAATTTCTCAGAACTGCAGTATTGTAGGCAGTCAGAGATGAGGAATTTGAAATGTATTGCATGATATGTTTCTTACCGAGCACAGCAGCACTGACTATTTCTGTGGCACTACGAGGCATGGAAATAACAAACAACCTCAACAGGAAATTTCAGTGACTTCCTGACAGAAATAACAAGTGCTGCTCATCCTGGTGCCTTCCAAAGAGCCGTCCTGTGTCTTCTTGAAGTTTTTACTAAATACAGCAGTACTCCAGACTGGCAATTTGCGGCCATTTTCATGTCCTGGCACACACAGATAATTACTAAAATTCCGCAGCACACCGTAAAATATATTTTTTGCCAATCTGACAAAAATAGGTATAATTCTGATTCATTCACACTAGACAACTATTGTTGTGTTCACTGTTGTCATTTTTTAAATTTGACAACCTCAGGGAAAAGAGGTCAGTGTCCCTGACTAAATAGTCAGGTACTGCATATTTTAAAAATTCTTGCAGCACACCGGTTGAAAATTGCTGCTATAGACTAACCATCCTTCAATAAAAGGAACATTTTAGTACGTTACGTATATGACTAAATTGGTGGAACAATTTTAGAAAATAATTTTGTAATACAGACTTTTGACAATGTTCATAGCTTTTATTTAATCCAGTAAAGTAATTCTACTAGCCCAAGTGCAGGTGTAGAGGGAAGAAATTAGGTACAGAGATGCTATGCTAGCAAAATATTGGAGAATGCCATTATGGCCCAAGATTTAGTTCATCTTGATGTCTTAGTTGCACAAACTAGAGTCTACTGTCATTGTTTGATGTGGCTACTACCCACTGTATATATCACTTTATTTACTGTTCATTCCTTCCTGCAGCTCAGATGTTTCTTCAAGTTCCCTTAACGAGAATCTTCTAATAAACTTTTATCTTTCTCTTTTCCTTCTTTTTTTTTTGCCCCAGGGGAGGAAAGTAGTGATTTATCTTCATCTTTTCTCTCTCTATAGCTGTCTGTCTCTGTGTCTCTATACCCTTCTGTTTCTGTTTCTCTCTCTCTAATGCCTTTATTTTGCCCCATTTCTTGAAAGATCATTTTATTCGATATAGAATTTTAGATTAACAGTTATTTTCTCAGCAATTAGATAGTATTGCACTGATATCCTCATTTGTTGCTCTGAGATGTAAGCTCTGTCTTGTTTAGTGATATGTGACCTCGTCCCTTTAAGAGCTTTGCCTCCCCTTTGATTTTCTGCAGTTTGACTGCGCTCTGGCTTCATTGCGCTTTCTGAATTTGAGGGCTGATGTCTTCTAATTCTGAAAACATGTTAGATATCTTCTCCAGCATTCCATCTCTCCTCATTCTCATCTACAGCTCCAATTAGGCTCATGTGAGAACTTCTCTCTGTGTTCATCATATCCCTTAACCACTCGTATTTGCCTTCTATTGAATTCTGTGCTTCATTCAAGAAAGGAGGAATTTCTTCAGGTCCTTCTTTTGATTGTTTTCTTTCCAGCTGGATCTAATCTCATTTTTCAACCATCCAAAGAGCAGTAGTTTTCAAAATGTGGATTGTGTCACAGTTACCTAGAAAGCTAGTAAAGAATACAGAAGCCCCAGGCTCACTGCAGTAGGAGAGGGCCTGGGCCCTGGTTCTGTACCAAGTTCCCCAAGGGATTCCAAAACCTGCCGAAGTTCAAGAACCACTGCCGCTGAGTTTTTCAGTTTAATTACTATTGTTTTTCTTTTCCTCAAGTTGCACTTCAAATTTGTCTGTCCCGCTTGATAATCCTTTGTCATATTTTTATTTCTTTCCTTTATTCTCAAAACCTATTAGACACAACTGCTTTATATTCTGTATCAGATCATTATTCTATCTATAGTCTTGTTTCTGTTTTGTCGAACAATTGTTTTTGCTGATTCTTGCGAATGGTGGCTTGTTTCCTCAAGGGTTCAGTAATTTTTCATTTCAAACTCATGTTCTTTGGAATTTAACTTTATCTGCTGGGATTATCTAAGGCTTTGTTCACAGCTCTTCCCCTAGAAAGGATCTGCTTGGATTCTGCCAGGTGCTCTAGGCACTGCCCCCACGAACAATGGAAGCTTAATTTTCGGCTTGAGATTTTAGTGCCCCGCAGGTCTCTGAATTCAGATCCCAAATTTGGACAAAGACAGGCTTCAGGCTAGAAATGTTTCTTTTTTTTTCTGTTTCATCCTACTGTATATTTGGCCTTTTCCCTATGGTCTGCCTCTGAGGGATTAGGTTTTGTTTTCTTTCTTTTTTTTTCCTTTACTTAGCTTTTGCCCATTAGGTGCCCTGACTTTGGTGGAGGGAAGAGATGACCTCTGATTCTCCCCTTTGCCCTGTTTGGGGCATTTGGCTTTGGCTCCTGACCACTGCCTATGTGGTCCATTGGAAACTAAGCCCCAGGCCAACGTGGGTCAGACTACTTCCTTCAGCCAAACGTGCCTCCAGTGCTCACTCACACCAGAAGAGTCAGGCTTTTTTAATTCCTGGCCTCTGGGGATTTTAAAAAATTTCCTTCCAGCACAGCTATGCATTACTAAATGTATTTTTTAAATTATTTTAAGTATCTCACCTGATATTTTTAGCTGAGGGGTTCTGTGACCATCTAGTGTGTCACATTGCTGAAAATGAAACATTCAAACCTTGGGATATTTTTTGGGACTCTATTATCTAATATTGAGGGAGCATAGTTTTGTGAGCAGCAAGCCTCTAGAGTATTTTATACTTCTGTGTCTGGTCTTAGAAAGAAATATGATTGATTTAATAGTTGAAAAATGCTGCTTCACCTAAATATGTTTTGTTTGGATATAAACAGTTTATGGCATTATTTACTTTGTACTAACTTTAGCCAATGAACTTTTTTCTTTTTATTACTTCAAGGAGGTAATTGAGTTCTATGTTCAAAATGAAAATTCAGTAGACAAGTGGAAAAAACCTTCAGTAATTGATAAACTCAAGGTAAGAAAAATAAGAAAACCTTTAACATTGGAAAATTTCTGTGTAGGTTTTTTTTAAGACCTTAGTTTGTTTTTGTTGCTGCTGTTATATATGTACAGGATAATTATATCAATAATAACTTTTTTAAAAAATTAAAAATAGAAACTATAATATACAAATTAAGTTGCATAGCATTTTATATATAGTGATGAAGACAGCCTTTTCAAGCTGTTCGAAGGAAAGAAATACCGTAAACACTACTTACCACTATCTGGCCCTTAATTGAGACTAAAGTCAAGCAAGGCATTTGTCTTACATGGGCTTAACCCAAATTTCATGTTTTCAAATCACAATGCAAAGAAGTTACTTGGCATAATTATGCTCAAGTATGAGAGCTTTTGTAATAGCTCTGTTCAGTAAGAAGTACTCAAGCAAATTTAGTTTTTTAGCCAAATCCAAAGAAGCTTGGAGGAAAAGTCATTTCTTTATCAGTTAAGAAACTGTTGATCATGATGAATTAATAGTGACTTGTTTTTGCATAACAGGATAAAATGAAATAAATAAGTTCATAAATGTTTTTAAATTTCAAAAAGCTTGAGTATCAATATCTTAAAAGTAAAACTATTTTAGGTCATGGCAAATTATGATCACTCTGGCATATTCATCACCTTGACAGGAAATGGCCAAAGCAGAAGGTCTCTGGAACTTGTTTTTGCCAGCTGTAAGCGGTCTCAGCCAGGTGGACTATGCCTTGATTGCTGAAGAAACTGGAAAATGCTTTTTTGCTCCAGATGTCTTTAACTGCCAAGCACCAGGTTACTATATTATTAAAAACAGATGTTCTCACATATTTTGAGTGGTGGTTAAACTTTCTCTATTTTATGACAAGGAAGTTTTTCATACATAAAGTTGTTGATTTAAATTTGTCTATAATTTTACTTTTTAGTTACTTTGATTTAGATATTAAAAACTGGATCTAATGTTCTCAATGGATTACTCTTTTGTTAAACATCATTACATTAAGAATATTGGTTAATAGAATCTGCCACCCAAGGGATTTATAGTATAATTATGGGTTGCAGTTTCCTGATTGGGTATTTGATATTTCTGTGGCTAGTTGGCATGAATAGAGAGTTCCAAATCTTTTGGTTAGCTTCACTGTCTTTCCATTTATTCACCAATTATTTATTATCTACTATGTGCCAAGCCCTGTTTTAGATCCTTGAGATATATCAAGCAATAAAATAAAGAAAGATTCCTAACCCCATGGAGCTGATATTCTAATGGAGGCAGACAAAAATAAGTGATAAATATAGTAAATAAATAATGTAGTAAGCTTGAAGATGAAAAGTGCTTTGGGGAAAAAAGATTTCAGTAGGGAAGGTGGGGGCTCTGGAATGCTGAAAGACAAGGAATATGGATTACATTTTAAAATAGAACAGTTGGACTAGGCCTTATTTAGAAAATGACATTTTATAAAGACTTAAGAGGAGAGGGTTAGCCATGTTGATGTCTGGGGGAAGAGTTTTTAGAGCCATGGGAACAGAAAATGTACGGCCTGAAGGCAATAATGTGATAGGTGTGTTCCTGTAATAGGCAAGGAGGCCAGTGTGGCTGGGAGAATACTAGAAGACATTGGAGAGGAAAGAACCTTATTTATATGTCGGGCCTTATGGAGCAGGTAAGGGCTTATCACAGTGAAATGGGAAGCTGTTGAAGATTTGAGCAAAGCAGTGACAAGATGTGACTTAGGTTTTAAAAGTATCACTTTGGCTGCTGTGTTGAGAATTAACAGAAGGAGGGCAGTGGGGAGTTTATTGTAATTATTCTAGTGAAATATGATGGTGATTTCTTCTAGGGGACTAGCAGTGGAAGGGGTGAGAAGTGGAAAGATTCTAAATATATTTTGGAGGTAGAGCCAAGAGGATTTCCTGATTGGATATGAGGTATACATGGGGAAGTCAAGGACACTGCTAAGGACTTTGACATGAGAATTGAAAGGATGAGGGACGGAGGCTAACTTTTCTTTAAAAAGATAATATGGAATATATTCTGTAGAAGGTGATTTCAAAACTGGATTTGCAGAACCACCTAAGGAATTTTTAAAGATCCAGATTCCCAGGCTCCATCCCTGGAGATTCTGACTCAGTAGCTCTAGGGTAGACCCTGGGAATACTCTGATGCTGCCAGTCAAGAACTGGCAGTTGATGTGTAATAGAAGGGTGATGGTAGGACAGCCTATAGTATTCCTGCACGAGTTAGGCCTCAATATTGTCTTTTGTGCTCATTGTATGGCCCTGGTGCTAAAGCTCTCCCTAAAAGAGTTAGTGAAGAGTGGAATTGCCAAAAAGAGATATACTGAATATCTGAGAGAAAGCATAAGCTGGTGTTTTAGCAAAGTGTTTCCTTCCTGTTCTTTGACTCTTCATTTCTTTGGAACAATTGAGATAGTTCCTAGACTTCTGTTGATGATTGACCTTGACCCTGGTGTGATTTTCCCTCTTCAAAACCCCGATTTATCAAATAACTGTTGTAGTACATTTTAATCTAATAACGAGGCTATTGTGAAAGTAAAGAAATCTATTCACAAAATTTCCGAAGATTCATCTCATTGGTGTGAAGCTATTACATCATACTGCATAGATGGCTCACTTTTATGGAAAGAGAACTGCTCATGTTTTGCTTAAAACTTTTTTATTGTTAATAGTAAGAAATATATTTTATAATGTGACCCAGTATATAGCATATATAGTAGTTGTATGAGTCTTCATTAATGGATAAAAGCGGGGATGGGGGAGATGAAGTAGGAGAGAGATACTTATATATTATTGAAAAAGAAGGCTTGCCCTGGCTGGTGTGGCTCAGTGGATTGAATGTCAGCCTATGAACCAAAGGGTTGCTGGTTCAATTCCCAGTCAGGGCACATGCCTGGGTTGTAAGTCAGGTCCCCAGTACGGGGCACATGAGAGGCAACCACACATTGATGTTTCTCTCCCTCTTTCTCCTTCCCTTCATCTGTCTCTAAAAATAAATAAATAAATAAAAATCTTTTTTAAAAGTAAAAAAGGCTTCATAAAACAAGTTTCCTTTACTACATTCACATATTTTCCACTGAGTCTCATCTAATGTAGTCTGTTTTGATCTGTTAGCCATATTCCACTAAATTGATTCCATGACACACTAGTGAGTCATAATATGAAAAATAATGCTAAAGAGGACATCCTTTGCACATGCAGCTCTGCCATTATTTCTCTATTTGACTTGTGAACTTACTTTTTACAAGATGGTTGTGTTCTTTTTTTAGTTTTAAAATTTCATGAGTTTGTCAGTTGTACCATGTAAGTGATATCACCAAACCACTGAAATTTTAAAATTGGCCAGGGAAATGCATTTTCTTTGATCAAAGTATGATCAACAACTCTCCTCTGCAAACAAGAAGTATAAAATTATAAGTAGAAAACTAGGCATTTTCTCTTTGTAGTGGAGATCTCTTCATGAACGGCTCAGGGCTTTGTGTTTGGGAGCATTTCCAAAGCAGATAAAAAGGTATGTAATGGATGCCAGTTAAATACTTTGAGAGGTTTCTCAAGTATAAAAGATGAATTCCAATAGGCTTCCAGTCAAGATGGTGATATAGGCAGACATGGCTCACCTCTTTGCACAACCACATCAAAATTACAACTAAAATATACAACAACCATCACTCAGGAACATCAGAATCAGATTGAATGGAAGTCTGACAACTACAGAGTTGAAGAAACCACGTCTACCCAGACTGGTAGGAGGGACACAGATGCAGAATGGGCTGGTCTCAAACCCACTTGGATAAAAGTTCGGAAGGGGTGTCTCAGGAGTGAGGAGTCCCAGATCCACACCAGGCCTCCCAGCCCAGGATTCCAGTGCCAGGAAGATAAGTCCCCACAACTTAAGGCTGGGAAAACCAGCAAGGATTGAGTCGGTGGAGAAGGCTGCTGGAGCCCTAAGCAGTTTCTCTTGGAGAACCCACAGATGGATGGCCTTGCCTACTCAGACTTGCTACCTCTGAGCTCCAGAGCCAGGATGGCAGCTTGAAGGGCACCAGTGACACACAGGGAGAAACTGAAGTGTCTGGCATCAAGGCAAGCAGAGAGCATTGTCCCTTTTCTAAATCCTAATCCCACAGACTCAGTAGGCTAGTGCCATATGTGAGACTCCATCAACCTGGCTACCACTGTATGACCCACCTTGGTGATCCACAGAGGCTCTACCCCACCCAATTTACAGGCCCACCCAAGCTGCTCTTCCAAAAGAATGGCTAGTATTGGCTCCTAAATCCTATCAAACAAGCAACAGCTGTTCTCAGTGAGCTCTGGCAGCAGCCAGATTAGAGTCACAGCTTGGCTTCACCTGGGAATCTTCAAACCCAGCACAAGTAGCAGCCATCTCAGATTGCTTTACAGCTCTGGCAGAGTGCCCCGGGCAAAACACAGGTGGGAGCTGACCTTGGCCTGCACCACCATGGAAACCCCAGGGCCTGTGCACCCAGTGGACAGCTACAGACCATCTTGGAGCCCCACCCCCCTGCCCCTGCATAGCTGATCCTCCATAGAGGGCAAAGGTTGGTGGTAGTGGTCACAGCCAATCCTTGCAGCTGACTGGCCTGGGTAACTCCCTCCTGTTGATATGCCAACAGCAACCAAGGCTAAACTACAAGAGGAAGATGTACTCCGCCCACACAAAGGACACACCTCAAGTACCCAGCTTGGGTGATAGGGGAGGCTTGCCACTGGAGGCTACAGGACACCTGCTACATTAGGCCACACTACCAAGACATGGAGTCAAAGCAGCTCTACCTAGAATACATAGAAACAGACATAGGGAGGCTGCCAAAACGAGGAGACAAAGAAATGTGGCCCAAATAAAAGAACAGATCAAAACTCCTGAAAACAGCTAAACAAAATGGACAAAAGCAATCTATCAGATGCAGAGTTCAAAAACAGTCTTTCATAAGGATGCTCAAGGACTTTAGTGAGGACCTCAGCAGCATAAAAAAAGATCCAGTCAGAAATGAAGGACACACTAATTGAAATAAAGAACAATTTACAGAAAAACAATAGTAGAATGGAAGAAGCCAAAAATCAAATCAATGATTTGGAACATAAGGAACTAAAAAACAACTGTGTAGAACAAAAAGAAGAAAAAGGAATCCAACAAAATGAGGTTAGGAGAAACAGCCTCTGGGACAATTTTAAAAGATCCAACATTCACATCATAGGGGTGCCGAAGGAGAAGAGAAAGAGCAAGAAATTGGAAATCTATCTGAAAGCTTTCTTATATTGGTGAAAGAAATAGACATGCAAGTCCAGGAAGTAGAGTCCCAATTCTGATGGGTGCAAAGAGGCCCACTCCAAAACACATCATTATAAAAGGCCAAAGGTTAAAGATAAAGAAAGATTCATAAAAGCAAGATAAAAGCAGTTAGTTACCAGTAGGTTGCTAGATGGGAGCAGGTAAGGGGAAGATGGGTGAAGAGGTAAGGGGATTGAGAAATGCAACTATGTAGTTAACAGAATAGCTATGGGATGTAAAGTACAGTATGGGAAATGGAGCAGCCAAAGAACTTATATGCATGACCCATGGACATGAACAATGGTGGGGGGATTGCCTGAAGGAGTAGGGGGGGTGCTGGGTGGAAGGGGGCAAAGAGGAAAAATCAGGACAACTGTAATAGCTTAATTAATAAAATATATTTTTTAAAAAAGATGAATTTCTACTCAAGCTACCTAAATTGTTTCCCAAGTAGTTATAAAAGTTTATAGGAAACGTATGTCATCATCCAATTTGGCTTTTTTGAGGTTTGCCCTTTAATAAGTCATACAATATTGTATATCAGAGTGCTGAAAATAGCAATTTTAATTCTAAAGCTATTATGGAAAATTGGGGGTCCATTGGGCTGACTAAGGGAGAAACTTTTGTAGAAGTAATTTACCGAGGCTCTTTTCCCAACCCATAGATAATAGGTTCATTGGGCCAGCTCCTTGCAATAAACTGTAAAACCCTTTTGGAGAGTTCATTTTCATTTACCTCATTTGAACTATAACAAGAAACACTGAATTTATTTTTATTTTTTAATATATTTTATTGATTATGCTATCACCTGCCCCAGGGCAGGGCAGCCCAGTCACTGGGCTCTGATGCAGTATTTGGGGGCGGGTCCGAGAGGGAACAATGGTGCTTGCTCTGCTCTCTGTCGGATTTCAGTCCCTTCTGCCACTTCCCACAAGCAAACTGGGCCTTTCTGGTGCTGATTCCCATGTGGGTGGGCTTGTGCACGTTCTAGGACCCTGTGGATCTCTCCAACGAACTCTCCTGTGAGGCTGAGAGTCTCTCCCAGCACCTCAACCCCCACAGGTGTTTTCAGTCAGTGTTTTGAGGCTTTATTTCCTGGTGCTGGGGCCCTGGGTTGCGAGGTCTGTCTCACTTCCCAGTTTCATCTGGTTTATCGGCACACGAATGTGGGACCCCCCGATCAGCCAGCGCCGCCTTGCTGGGTCTGCCCATTGCCACCTGCACCTGAGGTCTGCCAGCCACCACCTGTGTGCCCAGGGTCCACCAGCTCCCAACTTGTGAACCCAGGGTTTTTCAGTTGCTGCCTTATGTGCCTGGTGCCATCGCTTTTTTTTGCCGTGACCCCTCTCTGTCCAATTCCACCCCTCCTACCAGTCTGGATGAATGTGTCTATTTTAACTCCTTGGTTGTGGAACTTCCATACAGTTCAGTTTTCTGTCAGTTCTGGTTTGTT
This sequence comes from Anoura caudifer, assembly GCA_004027475.1. Classification (NCBI taxonomy): domain Eukaryota; kingdom Metazoa; phylum Chordata; class Mammalia; order Chiroptera; family Phyllostomidae; genus Anoura; species Anoura caudifer. Next base: position 54,979 of record PVKU01003380.1, on the reverse strand, counting down.
TCTAAATTGTCCTTATTTTGGTTGTGCGAGGAGGCACAGTGTGTCTACCTATGCCTCCATCTTGGCCGAAAGTCTCAGAAACACTGAATTTAAAACAAGCAAAGAAAACAATGAGCTTCATTATTTTCAACTCAGGACTCATTTTCTTCCTCAGTCAAAAAGAATTTTATGCTTGTGTTAATATACTGAGAATTTTGCATTTTAATATGACTTTGGCTCCATTATGAGTATCTGAACAGAGTACAAACATATTTTGAGAGACTTAACTTAGACTTAACTCAATTTTCTTTTTTCTTTTTTAAATATATTTTATTGATTATGCTATTACAATTGTCCCATTTTCCCCCTTCATTCCCCTCCACCGTGCACACCCCCTCCCACCCACATTCCCCGCTTTAGTTCATGTCCGTGTGTCATAAGTTCTTTAGCTTCTACATTTCCCACACTATTCTTGCCTTCCCCCTGTCTATTTTCTACCTACCGTCTATGCTACTTATTCTCTGTACCTTTTCCCCCTCTCTTCTCCTCCCACTCCCCTGTTGCTAACCCTCCATGTGATCTCCATATCTGTGTTTCTGCTCCTGTTCTAGCTGTTTGCTTAGTTTGCTTGTGTTTTGACAGCAAATTGTGAGTTTGCTGTCATTTTGCTATACATGTTTTTTATGTTCTTTTTCTTAAATAAGTCCCTTTAACATTTCATAGAATAAGGGCTTGGTGATGATGAACTTCTTTAACTTGACCTTATCTGAGAAGCACTTTATCTGCCCTTCCATTCTAAATGAAAGCTTTGCTGGATAGAGTAATCTTGGATATAGGTCCTTGACTTTCATGACTTGGAATACTTCTTTCCAGCCCCTTCTTGCCTGTAAGGTCTCTTTTGAGAAATCAGCTGACAGTCTGATGGGAGCTCCTTTGTAGGTAACTGTCCTTTATCCCTTGCTGCTTCTAGGATTCTCTCCATTTTAATCTTGGCTAATGTAATTATGATGTGCCTTGGTGTGTTCCTCCTTGGGTCCACCTTCTTTGGGACTCTCTGAGCTTCCTGGACTTCCTAGAAGTCTGTTTCCTTTGCCAGATTGGGGAAGGTCTTCTTTATTATTTGTTCAAATAAATTTTCCACTTGTTGCTCTTCCTCTTCCCCTTCTGGTACCCCTATAATTCGGATGTTGGGACGTTTAAAGATGTCCTGGAGGTTCCTAAGCCTCTCCTCATTTCTTTGAATTCTTGTTTCTTCATTCTTTTCTGTTTGGTTGTATCTCTCTTCCTTCTGGTCCACTCCATTGATTTGAGTCCCAGTTTCCTTCCCATCACTATTGGTTCCCTGTGCATTTTCCTTCATTTCATTTAGTATAGCCTTCATTTTTCATCTAATTTGCAATGAAATTCAACCAATCCTGTGAGCATCCTGATCACCAGTGCTTTGAACTGTGCATTTGATAGGCTGGCTATCTCTTCATCACTTAGTTGTATTATTTCTGGAGCTTTGATATGTTCTTCCACTTGGGCCTTTTTTTTTCTTTTTGTCTTATTATGCCTGTTACACAGTGAGGGGCAGAGCCTTAGGTGTTCACCAGGGCAGGGCAACCCAGTCTGTGATGCTGTATGTGGGGGCAGGTACTAGAGGGAACAATGACACTTGCTCTGCTCTCTGTCGGATTTCAGTCCCTTCTGCTGCTTCCCCGAAGCAAACTGGGCCCTTCTAGTGCTGACTCCCATGTGGTTGGGTTTGTGTATGTTCTAGGACCCTGTGGGCCTCTCCAGTGAACTCTCCTGTGAGGCTGGGAGTCTCTCCCTCACCTTAACCCCCACAAGTGTTTTCAATCGGTGTTTTGAGACTATTTGGGTTGGGGCCCTGGGTTGCAAGGTCTGTCTTGCTCCCCAGTTTCACTTGGTTTATCTGCATGTGAATGTGGGACTGCCTAGTCTGCCAGCCACCCTGCACACTGTGCCCTGCTTCACAATCGCTGCCTTGCTGGATCTGCCCATTGTCACCCCACGCCCAAGGTCTGCCAGCTGCTGCCTGTGCACCAGGGTTTGTCAGCTGCTGCCTTGCATGCCCGGTGCCACCGCTTTTTTTTTTTTTTTTTTTTTTTGCCACGACCCCTCTCCGCCCAGCTGCCTGCCTGACTCTACCCCTCCTACCCATCTGGATGAATGTGTCTATTTTAACTCCTTGGTTATCGGACTTCCATACTGTTCAATTTTCTATCAGTTCTGATTGTTATTTTGTTTCTAAATTGTTGTTGTACCTATTTTGGTTGTGCGAGGAGGCAGAGTGTGTCTACCTACGCTTCCATCTTGGCCAGAAGTCCCCTTAACTCAATTTTCATAGGCATTTTAGTGACTGTCCTAAAGTCATTGTAAGAGGTGATGTTGAAAAATTCTTTCTCAAAATCTGGTAAGTAATCAGTATTTAAGGGAAAGGTTTTAGATATTATTTTTTGAAATTTGATAGGAATGAAAGAGAAAGGCATCTAGAGCATTTTGCTCTATGGCAGACATGAGGCTTTTTCTTTCTTTAAAACAAAAACAAAAACAAAAACAAAAAAAAACCTGAGAGTGATACTATAGTGTCATCATGCACTGCAAAATGCCTGCTGAGGGCTGTAGAGGGTCTTTGTCATTTTCTACCCAGGGCAGGGATTCTGTGTTTAGCATCCTTGAGATATAAGCTGGTACTGTTTTAGACGGTGTTGGGTACACAGTAGTAAGAACAATGTTAGAGGTGAAGAGACAATAATTACTATGTGAGTTCAGAAGGAGATATTTCTGACAGGGTAATCAAAGATTCTTCATAATGAAGGTGGCTCAGAAGCAGGAGTTTACTTAGGAATGATGGGTAGAATTTCAGTTGAGAGAAGGCCTGACTGGTGCAAACATATAGAAGTTAGAAAGCAAAGAGTGTGTTTGAGGAACTGGAATCTTGTTCATTGTTTTCCAGGAGTGTTTCAACCCTGGCAGAGCATATTTGCAAGATACCCAGCAAAGGTTAGGCCAGTAAATTGTTTCCATCCGTCCTAATTGAGTTAGATCTCATTAGAGCCGTGCTTCGTTGAGATAAAGTGGACAAGTGTCTGTGATTCAGAACAAGCTGAATAAATATGCACTGAAAGCCATGTACTTGCAAATACTGTATGGCACACCTTTGTTGTAAATTATATTTACTATTATGCTTCACAATATTGTTAGCAGACATTTGCTTTAAAAAGATGAACATCTGTATTATCTACATAAATTTTAGACTTCATATTAGTAAAGTGTAAAATTCAAAACAAATGCTTTTCTTATCACATATAGACACAGGGAACATGGAGTTACTCCACCTATATGGAAGTGAAAAGCAGAAGCAACAGTGGCTTGAGCCTCTTCTTCAAGGGAGCATTGCCTCCTGCTTCTGTATGACAGGTAAAAAAGCCGACCACCCTTCTCCCCTTGTGCAGTCTGTCACCGCAGAGGCGTTGTGGGTAAGAAGAATCATGGGGTATGGCTCTGTGTGGCAGGCAATTTGTTTGTGGTCAGGATGTGGCTAGCTTTGTTTTGGGCCCTTTTTTAAAATTGGGCCCTTTTTAAAAATTTGTATTTACTTGTTTTTAGAGAGAGGGGAAGGGAGGCAGGGGGAAGAAGGGGAGGGAAACTTCGATCTGTTTCCTCTCGCATGTCCCCTGTCTGGGGACTGAATCTGGGACCCAGGTATGTGCCCTGACCAGGAACCAAGCCAGCAACCCTTCATTTTGCAGAACAATGCCCAACCAACTGAGCCATACCAGATAGGGCTAAATTTTGGAATTTTAAATGTGTAGAATAAAAGTTGTCCTCCCCTTAGGGAGGATACGAGGTGGTGTTTTCTGGTATGCATTAGCAGCAGAGTACACCTGGTTGCATACTATTTTGTCTTGTTTTTCTAAAATAGCCACCTGTGGGTATTAAAGATCATTTTTGCCCTTATGTATGAAATATTCATCTTTGTGATAATTTGGTATTGATACTTACAAAATACTTAACTCTGCATAAATCTGGAAAAGTAGAACTTTCACCAATGCTGGTCATATAGCTCAGATTATCTTATGGGGAAATACAGCTAGGAGCATGTTAATAAAAATGGTTTGGTACCATTGTCACATAGGAAACACTAATAACTCTTGAAGAGCCAAACATTATCTCATAATTGAGATAGAATTAAACTAAATTTCATCTGGCCATAATTTTGCCCAGATTTTATCATCTTCTATAACATTACAAACATTTATAATAGCAAACTGCTCTCTATTTAATCAGTAAGCAGCATTTCTAACACCTGCAGTACGATGTGCTGTCTATCCATAAAGCACTAATTCGAGGTTACAGAATAAGTAGAGTCCAGGGCCCCCTTTCTAAAGAAACCGAGTCTCTAATTTTAGAAACTGAGCACATGAAACATCTGAAGGACCCATTTGAAAGAACATTCTATTACCAAGTGCAGATTACTCTGGAGAGCAAGCCCATGGGTTCTGAAATTCCGTGCAGTAAAGCAGTTGTGTAAGAGTTCCATGGAAAACTTTCTGAAGATGCTAAGTGTTGAGCAGGCTTTATAGAAAGCAAAATAAGTAAGTCAGGGAAAGCATTCCTGATGGCATTTGCAAGGCATATTTGGAAATTGTTTAAGATAGTAAACTGTATGGTAAGGAAATCTGCCTTGTAAATATTTAGTACAGACTTCCGTTGTGGGAAGAACAATGTTTTTAATCTACTCTTGATGACTGGAAAAAGGTCTGAGTTTTATCCCAAGTCATACATCAATGAGGAAACCAAGAACACAGTTCAGATTGCTGATCTCCACTGTTCTACTTCATTCACTTATTCTTCCAATGAACATTTATTGAATACCTACTATTAGTAGGTTATGGGAGAACCAGGGTGGAATGGGGAAAGGATACGAAGATGAAAAAGACAAAGATGTTCTTTCTGTCCTCAGATAGTTCACATTTCCCTCTGTAAGTCTCTTTTGTAAACTGACATCTGCCTTCCTGTAAACTCAGCCTTTGTTTATTTGTAGAGCCCGATGTAGCATCCAGTGATGCCACAAATATTGAATGTAGCATCCAACGAGATGGAGATAGCTATGTAGTTGATGGCAAGAAATGGTGGAGCAGTGGTGAGTATTCAAATTGAGCCTTTGTGCTAGATGCTGCCCTAAAATCATATGATACATAGCTACTATTTTACAATGACAATTCTTTAAATTCTGCCTTAGCATTTTCAAATTTAGAAGTAGTTGATAAAAAGAAAAGTAATTTTATAACATGTCTTGATTAGGTGATGTTTAAGAGCAGAAAATGTCTTTTTCTTTTAAAGTTTGTGAAAGATAAAATTCACATTAATACCCAATATTTTTTACCTTTGGAATATCTATCAAAATTAAATTTTAATAGAGACATATCATATGAACTACAATAATTTATATGTAGTTGTTTTTAGAGAAACTACATGTTACCTAAAATAATGTATTGTGCTATATATTTTCATGTCTTAAAAATACAAGTTTTTAAATGAAAAGTAAGAATCTTTATATATAGAAAAATACATTATGTAGTCAGCTATCAGTAATAGACTCACATAAATAAATAAACCCTTTAGAAAGTTATAAAAGTAACTGATTATAATAATTATCAGATGTGGTTGTCTAAGGATCGATTCTAGAGTGTACATGATGAATCTAATGGGATAACCAGTTCACACTAAAGAAAGGTGATGTAGGGAAGCAAACTGTGTGTTTAGAAACTTATCAGCAATGTATTAAAAAGGCCAGAAAAGCTTTTCATGTTCTTTTTTTATTGTTGATTGTTATTTTTGGAGTTTTATGAAATCACTTACAAATTAAGAAACAAGAAAAGAAGGGTAGATGAAATTTTGCTGTATAGTTATTCAAGTATTAAAATTATGCAGGAAAATCATTTATATGTAATGTAAAATAGTAATAAATGCCCCTTAATATAAGCCTCTTTATTAATGTTAGATGGCCTACTTATAGCATGATGGTCTTATTACTTATGCTTGTTACTACTATTTTCCGATATTATTTATTTTAATTTGCATGTTTAATGCATTGATTATTTTGTTTCCTCCTCTTCTTGGCTTCTTCCCTCCCCGTTCCTCACCCCAACTCTTCTTTGTTGTAAGTTGTGACCACGTGTTTGAGGTTTGAAGTTCAGAATAATGCAGATGTTTTATCTGAGGGTGAAGCGTCATTCATGTGTATCGAAGCAAGACAGAAGGCAGTTTTACATTTAAATGCTGAATGTACTGGTTGGCTCTGTAGGGACTTCAGAATCCAAAGGAATCTCCACATTTTGTCTTTGTCTTCTCCATGACCCATATTTCTTGGCAACTTTCATAATGTAGTTTTTAAAAGAGGATCCCATAAAAACGTAGAGGACTGGGTTGAGGCAGCTGTGAAAGAGTGCAATGCTCTCTGTGATTTGGATGGCAACATCCATGCGTTTGCTCATGTTGCAGTCGGTGATCAGGGAGTAGATGATGTCTATGGCTTGGCAGAACTTGACAATGTTGTAAGGCAGCTGAGTGACAATAAAAACTATAACCACTGTGAACAGAACTTTGAGGGGTCCAGATTTTTTAATGTTTGGCATCTTGATGAGGGTCCTTGCCGTGATAAAGTAGCACACGCCCATTATGAGAAAGGGAATAACAAATCCGATGCAGATTTCCAGCATTTGAATTGATGCCTTCAGTGATGTTTGCAGGTGGTATGGAAAGATGGGAATGCACCTAGCCTTTTGATTTACTGTATAAAAAACCAGCTGAGGTATACTCAGCAAGATGGCAAACATCCAGACACAGAAGCAGATGAGCCGGCACGGTTTTCCTACCCCTGTATGGCTGGGGGCTTTAGTTACCGCCCAGTATCTGTCTATGCTGATACAAGCCAAAAACTGCATTCCAGAGACAAAGTTAACTGTGTACAAGGCTGAAGTGACCTTGCACATGATTTTCCCTAAAACCCACCCATGAACTGCATTAACTGCCCAAAAGGGCAGAGTGAATAGGAGGAGTAAATCCGCCACCGCCAAATTCAGGATGTACACATCTGTTTTGGTTCTCTGCTTCTTGTAATAGGCATAAATCGCCACTACTATGGAGTTTCCAGCAAGTCCCAAGATGAAAGCTATCGTGTAGAAGGCAGGCAGGAAAACTTTGGCAAATTTCCTGACCTCTTCTTTTACACAGACCACTTCATACTGACTGTAGTCGTGAGTGCCGTTTATTTCATTTTCCTCGTAGTAGTAATCCATTGATTGGTTGTGTTCCAAAGCCATGGCTGCAATCTGAATGGCAAAAAGAATACAGGATACTCACTTTAATGTTGCTTAAAAGGAAACACTTTTTATCTAGCATGTGTTTTGTTCTCTTACTAGAGAATAGTTTGTTGCCATAACATCCATGAGCCTGAATCTGCCATTTTTTGAAATCCTTAATGGAAGCCACCCTGGAGTATATCCCCAAGAACTTTTTCATCCTTTGTCTTCAGAGGTCTGGGTGCAGGAGCTGGGATTTACACAAGGAAGCTAAAAATAATACCCTGAGGAATTATCTTAATTGTTAAACCCTAAATAAAAGTCATGACTTCTTTTGTGAAAACAGTTTTTTAAATATGAACGTTTAGTCAGATTTCAACTAAAAGGAATCAAAAATGTTATAATTTTTACATATACAAGTTTGTGATTTGTATGCAATATATTGACCAATTGAAAATACTTATTTTAATTACTTAAAGTTTCTTTTTATGTGATTTATTTATAAACTTATGTTTAAATGTTATCTGAGCATGTATGCTCAGCTTCATTAATTGGCATTTATAAAGCAGTCTCTTCTAGTTCGCCTTCCCCCAGATGCTGTCACTGCCTGCTCATTGTCCACCACTGTTTGGTAGCCCTGTCCCTCCACTGGTCACCCAAGCCCACTAGTCACTTAAGCACGCACCATCCTGACTTCTCTCTTACCTTCATCTGTGATTTCCAGGTGGCCCTTCAATTCTGATTTTTACCTTCCAAATAGGTCTCAAATCTGTCTCCTCTTAATCAGTGCTCTTTACCACATCCACACGAATAGACCGGACCATCACTGTTTCTCACCTGGCTTACCTAACTGGTAGTCTTCCTAACTGGCATCCTGCTGTTCTTATTCTTCCTTACCACCTCCTCATCAAACACATTTTTCTTCCCACCACCAGAGTGCTGTGTCTGTAAAATGCCAATCTGCTACTCCCTTGCCTAGCTCGTCACCTGAAAGACACACCTCTTCACCTGAAAGATGCTGTCCAAGCTCCTTGGCATGACATCCAAGGCTCCATCCATAATTTGGTCCTACCCGTGGTTCTTGCCACCTCTCTCTACTATGGGCCCCAATACCATAGACAGTGCTAGTACTGAGTAACCCGAGCTACAGTACTCATTCTGGTCCTTTACCTGTTATACTATTTCCTGTCCTTCCCTTGAAGGGCCAGTTCCTACTCAATGACCTTGCATGTCAGCTGTTCCCCCCAGGAAGATTTTCCTGACCCAAAAGCTATACATACATACCTCTCCGAGAACTGACCACAGCCTACGGAAAAGATGTTTTTCCTAGACCACCTTTTCCCCCTGTGTTCAAAGTTCCCTAAGATTGTAATTAACACTATAGAGTGCCTGGCACATACTAGTTGCTCAGTAAATATCTATCAAAGAGAGGTTTCGCCAGCAGATACGAAGCTACCTCTCCTGTCTCATTATTGTTGTTTTACTGTATTGGCTATTAATACCCAGAATTCACAAGTTTTAAAATGTATTTAATAATAACTTTCATTAGCACTTTCACAGGTCCTCCCCCAGGCAGCGGGGCCAGGATTTGGTGGCTGGTGCTGAAAGAAAACCCTTGAGTGCATCCTTGCTCTGGGACTGTGCCAGTGGCAGCTGCCACTCAGTGGCACAGAGAAAAAAATAAATAAATAAATAACTTTCAATGGTTTTATTAGAGTTTTATTAATGAGTTTTATTTTGCTTTTTTTTTAAAGCCTTTCTGTCTCCCCTTGGTTATTTTTATCCTTGGAAGAATGTCAAATATTTTTATAGAATCAGTAATGAAAATATTTTCAGAACAGTGTGACATGTCCTGGCTGGTGTGGCTCAGTGGATCGAGTGCCAGACTGTGAACCAAAGTGTTGCCGGCTCAATTCCCAGTCACGGCACATGCCTGGGTTGCCGGCCAGGTCCCCAGTAGGGGGCACGCGAGAGGCAGCCACACATTGATGTTTCTCTCCCTTTCTCCCTCCCTTCCCCTCTGTCTAAAAATAAAATAAAATAAAATCTAAAAATAAAACCCAGTGTGACAAATTAACAGTACATTTTCAAAATATTTTTATACTTGCTAACCTTTTGGGGATGAGTAAGGCAAAATAAAGAAGGCCCCCTGAGGAAAGATACCACATAAAAGAATTACTTTAAGTATGTAAAAACCAGGGGCTGACAGTTTGAAATGACTACTTTTATCCTTAACGCTTGAAAGTTCCAATCTGGAAGATTACTCTGGTTTTCATTAATTATTAACAAAAAAAAAGAACTTTGTTCATTCTTTCTCTTTCATCCCAGAAATCTTAAACCTGATCATAAGGAAGAATGTGGCCAAATAATATAACGTTTTAAGGAAAGATGTTTTACAATAAGAATTGATCTTACTAAAAATGTGCATAAATAGGGATAGGAATGGAAATTATTTCCAGAAAGGATCCTCTGACAGATGCATAGAAACACACTTAGGTGTCTTTGTAATTACTACAAGAATAAAAAAAAATTAGTGTTTGTAAAACAAAACAACAAAATGATACAGCAAAAGCTGTTTTTTGTTAACAACATTCCATACACAAGTAATGGTATTAAAATAATATATTTTCTTCTTGCTGTATTCAAATATTTGTTGTAAGGTTAAAATGTACAGCTGTTTTCAAATAGTTCTTTTTTGCACATAAATGTTTAGATTTTTATGCATCAAAGCCCCCCCTACAAAGGTAACTACACGAAGTCTTTGGGCTTTTTTAAAAAATCCTAAGTCAGAATGAGAAAAGGAAAACCAACCTGTTTCAGTGAGCAGAGAGGAGCAGTCTTGAGTGCGGTGTGAATGAAATCCAAAGACCTCTTCTTAACTCCGGTTACTTTTGTTTTCGTTTTATACCCCGCCTTTGTCTTGCATCCAAGAGGGCTTTCCTGCAATTTAACCTTGTGGGTGCTTGGTCTGTATTTTATGTATAACCATCCTGTGAAATCAAATCCAAGTTCTTAAGTGTCCTAGGATACAAACCTGGAAGAATTTCATCTTGTTTCTACAACTACAGGCCTTTCAAAGTTTCTGCTTAGCCAAAAGCAACCAGAAGGCACCTGTAGCTTAGGAACTGACTGCCAAGCCCAAAGAATTCACCCAAGAGCGTCAAGGCAGCTGACAAGCACTTGCAGGCTGCAGCAGAGCAAGTCTCTCTCAAACTGTATTGCCTAGGAAAGAAAACAAAATGAGTTTTCACCCAGATTATCTTTATGAAGACTAAATTATCAAAGACTAGATTCTAGGTAATCATTAGGCATATCTAGAATTAATTTTTTATGCTACATCAATATTTTACTTAAGCTATTAGCCTCCTTTTTGCTTCACTGTACTCCCCTATCCTTAATCTCAGAGAATGCCTTTCCCCTGACTTTAAACCCCCTTGCCTGCTTGTAACTTTTCCTTCAGGCCAGCAGCCCATCCTGTGTCTAAATTGTTTATTTTCCCTACGTTTTAAACAAATGAAATTAGAGAAAGATGAGACATTTATGCAGATTTAGCCTTTGTGGTTCATTTGAACTCTACTCTCCTCATATTTACATAACAGTTCTCTCATTCACTATACATTCACGCAATGCTGGGCTCCGTCTCCACCTGCAGAAGTTATTTCAGACCCATGCCATTTTTCTCGCCAAGCAGTTGCTCTGACTCAGTTCACAGAAAAGAGGCTCCGGGTCACTGCCGCCTCTGTCTTCCCACACCTTCCCGCAGTACACATCTGAGGGTACAGCCAGGTTCTCCTCCTTGTTACCCACCAGGCTTTGAGGAAGAGTCATTTTCATGTAACTAAACCAGCACACCAGGAAAAACAGTCCCTGGATCGGTGGTGTTTGTCATTTTCCATTGTGTAAATGCTCCCTTTATGGCCAATGTTAAGCTACCAATGTGAAGCCACCGAAGGGAAAATGGCTAAGAGGAGAGCAGAATCAGCTCTCCTGAGCAGGCTCTACACGCTTCTCCCAAAGGAGGCATCGCGTATATTTACCAAACTGATCGTTAATCTCCTGCTGCCTTTGAAAAGACACTGCTCTTAACGTTATCCCTATCCCTGCCCTCTCTGGACTATCTGGTCTTTCCTCTCTTACCTCTTGTTCCTCTTGATCTGATACACATTGGGGCAGGAGGAAATGAATGAGCAACCTTCCATGAAATTCTTACAGTGGCCTACAAAATCCCTCCACCTCTCATTGCCTCTCTGACCAAATTTCGTAGTACTCTCCCCTTTCTGGCTTGTTCTGCCACACCAGCCTCCTTGCTGTTTTGGAATGTACCAGGCATATTTCCTACTGAGAACTTTTGCACTGGCTCTTCTGTCTTATGGAATGTGCTTCCTCTTAATGTTTGCAAGGCTCACTCCCTCAGCTGCTTCAAGCCTTTGTCCAGTTACCACCTTCTCACTGAGGAAATGCCCCCCTCCACCTGTACTTCCAATTCACCTTACCCCTAGCACTTACCATGTGCTAATGTACCGTATCAGTTCTGTGGTCTCTCACCCTGTTGTAGAAAGTAAACTTCATCAGGGCAGGTACTTTAGTTTGCTTCTTCACTGGTATATTCCCAGTGCTTAGACTAGTGTCTGGCACATAGTATGTCTGCAATTAATATTTTGATTTAATAAATAATCCTACTTTTCCTGCTGATTATTACCCCATTTTACTTGCCCTTGATGCTATACTTCTTCTTTTTTTAAATTAAAAAAATGTTTCAGTTACAGTTGACATGCAGTACTGTATTAGTTTCCAGTATACAGCATAGTGGTTAGACATTTGTATAACATAGAGGTGATCCCCCTGATAAGTCTAGTACCCACCTGACACCACACATAGTTGCTATAATGTTACTGACTACATTCCCTGTGCTGCACTTTACATCCCTGTGTCTGTTTTATAACTGCCAGTTTTGTACTTCTTAATCCCATCACCTTTTTTACTCAGCTCCCCAATCCTCTCCCATCTGACCACCATTAGTGTGTTCTCTGTATCTATGAGTGTGTTCCAGTTGTTTGTTTGTTTATTTTGTTTTTTAGATTCCACATATAAGGGAAACCATTTGGTATTTTTCTTTCTTTGATGGACTTACTTCATTTAACATAATACCCTCTAGGCCCATCTCTGTCGTCACAAATGGTAAGATTTCATTCCTCGTGGCGGAGTAATATTCCACTGTATGTGTGCGCCACATCCTCTTTTCCATTCATCTGTAGACGGACTCCTTGGTTGCTTTTATATTGTGGCTATTGTAAATAATGCTGCCGTGAACATAGGGACTATACATCTTTTCAAATACATGTTTTGTATTTCTTTGGATAAATACCCAGAAGTGGGATTGCTGAGTCCTGTGGTAGTTCTATTTTTATTTTTTTGAGGAACTTCGATACTCTTTCTCACAGTGGCTTCACCAATTTCAGTCCCACCAGCAGTGCACAAGGGTTCCCTTTTCTCCACATCCTCACCAACACTTGTTTGTTGATTTATTCACTATTCTGACAGGTGTGAAGTGATAATCTTATTGTGGTTTTCATTTTTATTTCCCTGATGATTAGTGATATTCAACATCTTTTTATATGTATATCGGCCATCCATATGTCCTCTTTGGAGAAATGTCGCTTCATGTCCTCTACTTCATCTAATCGACTATTGATTCCATTTAATGTATTACTCTTCATTTCAGTTATTGTTTTCTTTAATTCTGACTGGTTCTTTTTTATGGTTTCTATTTCTTCATGTAAGTTCTCACTGAGTTCATCTACTCTTACCCTGAGTTCATTGAGCATCCTTATAACCAGTGTTTTGAACTCTGTATCTGGTAGATGGCTTCCCTCGATTTTGTTTTTTCTGGAGTTTTGTCCAGTTCTTTCATTTGGGGCATGTTCCTTTGCCTTCTCATTTTAGCAGCCTCCCTGTGTTGCTTCTGTGTATTAGGTAGATCTGCTACATCTCCCAATCTTGACAGATTGACCTGATATAGTAGGTGTCCTGTGAGGCCCCGTGGCCACCTGAGCTGGGTGCTCCAGGGCTGTAACCGTGTGGGGGTTGTGTGTGTCCTCCTGCTGTAGTTGAGCGCTGATTGCTGTTGGCGCATCAGCGGGGGGAACTAACCCTCAGGCTGACTGACTGTGAGGTCTGTCTGTGACCGTAGTTCAGGAGCTGTTGTGTGGGAGCTGACCCCATGGAGCTGGATTTGCTTTAGCAGGGTGCTTACTGAATCTACATTTTGGGTGTGTCATTTGTGGAGCTGATTGGGTGATGCTCTGGTATGATCTGAAGCTGGCCACTGTGTGTATTGGTTCTATAGCCTCTTATGGAGGTTGCGGGTGGGGGGTTAGCTGCTGTCTGTACCCTGCCCAGGGCCACCTGGTAATAACTACAAAGTGATCTGTGGCAGTTGCTATTTGGAAGTGCCTGCAAGAGGCTGTGGTGCAAATCAAGGCCAGCTACAACTAGTGCTGGGCTTGGGGCCATTTAGCAAGGGGTATAGGGCAATTTTGAGGCCAGTAACTGCTTATTTGGGGTTTATGAACCTTTGAGAGACTTTTTAAAAGTCCGTAGCATGGTTTGAGACCAGCCACTTGTATGGAACAGCCACTGAGAGAGGTTCAAGGTGGGTGTATAAGTTGGGTGGGACAGTCTCAGGGAATCACCCTGGTGGGGCAAGAGTAGTGTTAGCCAGGTTAATGGAGACTCAGGCGCCTGCCTGTGCCTGCCCTCTGTGTGTGGAGTGGGCTTAACAAAGGAAAAATGGCACCTGCTAGCATTTCCTCCGCTACCTGCCAGCTGTGTCAGAGGAGGACTCAACAAAGGAACAATAGTACCTGCCAGAACTTCAGTCCTCGATGGTTTTGCCCCTCCAGCCCTCAGCCTAATGCTAGACAATTGAGTTCCTCCCAGTATGTCCCTGGTGCTTTATGAACTGCTATCCCTTTGCTGGGACTTAGGGCAAGTGTTTGTGAGTGAGTCAGGCCCTTTAAGACGGCCAAAAGCAGCCCTCTGGTCTCACCTCCATGGAGGGCCATGCTGATTTTCTCAGCCAGGTGTCAAGGAGACTCCTCTTCCTGCCACTGGTGTTCCAGGTTTGGAAGCCCAGCATGGGCTGAGATCCCTCGCTCCTCAGGGGTGACGCCTGCTGTAGACATACACTTCTTGATTCTTAACCTCCACTCGTGGGTATGGGACCAGCCCTTTTGTGTCTCCACCCCTACTACTAGTCTCAGCATTACTTCTTTATATCCTTTGTTATATGAGTTCTGTTCTGCTAGTCTTCACTTGGTTCTCAAGGGTGGCTGTTGCATAATTTAGCTACAATTTTGATATGGTTGTTGGAGGAGGCGAGCACAGTGTGTGCCTACACTGCCATCTTGACCAGCAGTCAATGCTATACTTCTTTAATGACTAGTCTATACCTGCAGCTTCCATAATTAGCAATTACATGATCTCTCTCCAGTTATGATATGTGCATGCAATACTGATTTGTGAGCTTTTGCTCTTTCTCCTATCTAAAATCCTCCTCCCATTTCACCATCGCTCCCTAACTCCTGTTTAGGATTCAGATCAGGTTTGACCTTAACACTCCTTAGTACAGGAAACCTTCTTCAGCTCTTCTAGATTAGTTTAGATATACATACTCTTTACTCCAGTCCTACTGCCTCACTAATTGTTAGTACTTATTAAAATATTCTATCTTCCATAGCAATTTTGCATCCTGCATATAATCACCTCAACATTTAGTTGTGTGCCTTATGCAAAGTACCAGCTTACTGAATAATTATTAAGTACATGAATGAATCAACAAATCAGTCAGTTTTAAGTAACTTATCCTCCACAACTTACAAGTTTAGCAATGGAGTTGTTTTAGGGATGTATATTACCTCCTTGTACATTACCTTCTACTCCCACCAATAATGTATGGAAGTGTCTTTTCCCTAGAACCTGACATAGAGAATGTGTTATTTGACCACCACGTTGCTTTCCAAATGGCTTCTAACAGACTCAGTGCTCCTGCCTCCCCACCCTTGCCAGCCGTGTGTGGTATTTTCCCCCAATATTTTGGTTTTTGCTTTTTAAAATTATTTTTCATGTATGATAAGTTTATATAGATAAGCTGACTTATCTTTTTCTTTGATTTCATTTATCATTTTTAAGGTTTTAAATTTCTTTTCTATCCAAAGATTTCTTTAAAAATTGTTTTTCTAGTTTCTTACAGCTTATTTAAGTTAAAAAAAATTTCAGTTGTAGTCATCTGGAATTTTGACCCAGCCGTATTCCATAACTACAGCAGTCCGGTAGCCGCAGAGCGCGTGACACTCATTTATTGAATGCTGGATATTAAACTGTCCTAGAGGTTTAGTAATATCTAGGATTTGAAAGAAGTGAATTTCAAAGTGTTCCCCCATTAAAAATCACACATATTAATACTTTTAGAAAATACATGAGATTGTTTTTTTTTAAAGTAAATGATAGTATATGATGAACATTATTGTTAACAAGTGGAAATTTCATTGTAAAATGGAACTTAATTCATAATGGTTTTTCATTCCAATTTGGATTAAGGCTAAGTATTAGTTTTAAACCTAAGACCCAATGAAGTGTAAGTATTTCGCCTTAGAGATTCGGTGCTGGTAGAAGAAATTGCCTTGGGAATTTGTGGATGACTGACTGTGCTTCGTATCCTAAAATTATTCACGTCACTTTCTTTTATCGCTACAGACTGCATCCATACCCAACGGTCACATTCCCTCCCCTGCTGCCATCTTTCCTTGTGGGAGAGAGTGATTCTGTTTAATAACTCTGTGGTTTGTAAGAGTCTAAGAAATTAAAATTCATCAGCAAATATGAGGGAGATGTCCTTTTCAGCGTGACTTAATCCTGGCACTTAAACAGTCTTGAAATGCCAGAGTTTGGATCAAAAACAAAATTACTTTATCTACGCCATCTGTTTTCATTCATGAAGGCCTGTGACACAGCAGATATGTTTAAATGTTTGCTGGTCTATTCAGATTTCCTCTAATATATTTCATCTATGACATTTGGTATCCTGTTCATTAACTAAAATAATATAAAAGAGCAAAACTCTCTTTGGAAGAAGGTTGTTTTAGCTGCTGTACCTGCCAAAGTCTGCTTGTAGCCAAGAGGAGATGATATATTTGTGGAGGGTTTTTTCTGTTTTATGCAACATCAAGGTTAAATCAAAACATGTCAACCCTTACAATCTATGCGCTCACTCTTACTTCCTTTGCTTAGTGACCCCAGAAGGAGGGCCACTTCAGAGGCTTCGTGTGTTTTTAAATCTGCATCGTTTTAGATTAGATTGAGCAAGGGAAAATCAAAGAATTATTTACTATTTATTTATTTATTGTCTTCGAATTGTACCAGATACCTGAAATCTGTTGGGCACTTACACAATGCTGTGGCAACAATTTTTCATGACAGAAATATCAAGGTAAGAAATGCTGTTGGGAAATATTAGAGAAAAATATACATATTCCGAGTATTAGGAAGTGGGGCTTTTGACTAGGGCTTAAGGAAATGGGAAAGAAGATTTTATTGTGAAGGATTTAGCTTTTGGTTATCTAGGATTAAGATCCATGAAATCTTAGAAGGTTTGTCCAAAATGTTCTTGATTACCAGGACAGAAATTGAGAAAGAAAAGTTCTATAATGAAAGTGAACCCAAGTCATACCATTACGTACTAACCTGATTTTTAGAAGTATGGTTACTAAGGAGGCGAAGAGTTATATGGGGCAGGTGGCCTGACCCTTCGCCTGTGGGCCTTAAGGTTTCCTATGACTAAAACCTTAAAAACCCCAAGGAGAAAAATATCTAGTTGAAAAATTAAAAGTGACCCTTGCTAGAAAAAGAGAGGCTCTTTATAATTTCTAACTAAGAATCAAAGCATGTTTGCATATTATTGCACATCTAGGTCCAATCAAGAGTGAAAAGAAATCCCCCAGCCTAGTATTTTCGGGTAAGAAATTTCAGATCCGCAGTGAAATGCCAGTACTATCATTTGCTGTCTGAATCATCCTAGTGTTCTCTGGGTTGGTCCTCAGACTGATGGAGTTTGTTTTTTTTTACCTACTAGCACCTAGAGAAACCAAAAGGACACACTCCTGTAGAAATAAAACAATGACAATTTGGAAGTTCAGACATGGTTCCATAGATGAGGAGAGTCAGGTGGACTCACTCTCCAGAGCATAACATCTGAGATTTTTAAAACTTAATTTTGAAATCTGTGACTGGGGGAATCCTTTCTCATTAAAACTTGAGAGGCGCAACAACTGAAACATCCTTCTCTAAAGAGAGACTTTTCAGAACTGATTAGAAAGTAGATTCCATTAAATTCAAAGGAAACCAAATGACAGTCATTGGTTTTTAAAACAATTGCATTTTTTAAAATAAAGTATTTTTTTACTTTCAAGTCACAAGTCATGAATACATTTCATTTTTATAATTTTTAATTTTTAATTTTTAAATTATAGTTTACATTCAGTATTATTTTGTGTTAGTTTCGGGTGTACAGCATGGTGGTTAGACAACCAGATACTTTACAAAGCGCTGCCCCCGATGTCTGTAGCACACCCCTGGCACCATGCACGGTTATTACAACATTACTGACCACATTCCCTATGCCGTACTTCATTTACATCAGCATGACTGTTTTGTGACTGTCAATCAGTACGTCTCAATCCCTTCAGCTTTCTCACCCAGTCCCCAACACACCTCTGGAACCCTCCATCTATTCTCCGTATCTGTAAGTCTGTTTCTGTTTTAAAACAATTGCATTTTAATCTTAACTATATTTTACATGTGTAATTCACAATACAGAATAATTGAGGGGATTAGAATTTTAAGATCATGATTTTACTGGTTTTCACATTTTAGAGCTTCTTAGATTTCTAATTTTCCTTACCTGATCATATTCTGAGGTGACTGCATTTCTAAAACTTCAGGGAACAGTAATGATAGGTACATGAATATGTAAAAAGTGGTTTTGGCAAAGTTTAAAGGAAAGCATCTCAGGGAGTTCCACTTACAGCGCGATGGAGTCAGCACCTGAAATTGACCTTCTCACAGATCAACAGCTAAAAAGCTTCCAAAAAGCTTCCGAAAAACTCTTGGGAGTGACCAAAAGCAGGCTGATTTTGTAGCAGAGTCAGAGCTGGAGGATAAGATGACCACAAGGCGAGTTTTCCATGTTCAGACTTTGAGGCCCCAGTGTGGTGCATGCCTTTGTGTCCTAAGAAACCAGAAGACAGTGCCTGGTGCAGCCACTGCTGCTGGATAAAGAGAGAGTAGGGTGGGCATTCTGGGAAGGGAATGAGTCAGAAAAGGGGAGTTTCAGGTTTTACATGTAAGCTTTGCCCAGGTCTCCGGCTGACTCCTGAATCAGAGTCCTGCACAGGGCGCACTCAGAGCACCTGGTAGCTAAGCAGGATTAAACTGGAATTTGATCTCCCGCCCACCTCTACAGATCCTACAGTTTGTCTCTACCTAAGTTAACTACCTGATAAAACAAAATCATCATCGCTCTTTGGAGAGATACAACAGATCCAGATTCTTCAAGACAAAAGAATCACAATTTCTAGAATACAATCTAAAATTACTCCCCAAATGAAGAACCATGGAGACTTTACCAATTTTAAGGGGAAAACCGAACTCCCAAAGGATAGAGATATTGGAATTATCAGACAAGGGCTTAAGGCAGCAATTATAAGTTTGCTCAGTGAAGTTAGAAAATAAACAGTTAGGAAATATTGGAAGAGAAATATAAAAAATCAATTGGAAAGTATTAGAACTGAAAAGTAAAATATCTGACAAAACATTCACTGAATGGAGATGAGAGAGGAAAGAGTTAATGAACTTGAAGATAAGCTAGTAGGAATTAGAAATTATCCCATTTGAAGAAAAGATGGAAAGAAATGAAGAGTCTTAGAAAGCTGTGGACAATATCAAAAAGTCTAAAATGTGTGTGATTAGAATTTCCAAAGAGAGAGGGAGAGATTGCCACTTAAAAGAATAACATGCAGATAGTGGAATATCATTTAGCACTATAAAGAAATGAGCTACCAAACCATGAAAAGACATGAAGGAAACTTAAATCTATTTTATTAAGTGAAAAGGCCAGGATTCCAACCATATGGCATTCTGGAAAAGGCAAAACTAAGACAACTAGTGGTTGCTAGGAGTTCAGGGTGGGGAGACAGAAACAGGTGGAGCACAGAGGATTTTAGGGAAGTGGAAATACCCCGTATGATGGGTACGTTTCATGGTGCATTTATCCAGACCCACGGAATGTACAGCATCTAGTGAACTGTGATATAAACTGTGGACTTTGGGTGACTGTGATGGGTCAGTGTAAGTTCATTTTAACAAACAGGCCGCTCCGGTGGGGGATGCTGACAGTCGTGGAGGCTGCGCATGGGTGCGGACAAGGGGCATAGGGGAACTTCTGTACCTTCCCCTAAAGTTGTCGTGAACCTAGAACTGCTCAAAAAAGAACATGCGCACACTCTCTACAAATTCGAATACTTATTTATCATTGGCTGTTTAAGTAAATACGTTTAACCTGAATTAAGGGGCCCTACTGTCTAATGTCGGTACCCAGACTGCCGACTGTTCAGGGTGTTGTGCAGCACTCTATTTGAACAACAGTACATTTCTCTTGTATTATGAAAATGCTTGTATTTTTCTTTTAATGAAAAATAGATTTATTTATTTTTAATATCATAACTTTCTAATTTTACTTGAAACAATTGGACTTAGTAATCATTATGTTGCAAAAGCCCAGAAGGCAGGAAAAAAAGGTTTTGCTCTTTACCTCATGTGTAATAGAGACAATAAGTCATACATTTGGAGAAAAAATAGGAGAGACAATTTGTTTTCTGATTACAGTGTGTTATCTATTAGCCAACTTAATGTCGATTTTTTAAAATGTCCTGTTCCAAGTTAAAAGGCTTCTCCTGTACTCTCCAGTCACAAATGGAATCATATGTTCATGCACGTAGATGCCGTTGCAGGTCCTGACAGGGCTGGAGAGCAGTTGTGTGATTCGAGGTCTAAACCATTTTAAGGAGTCTCCTTATTTCCCCACCAGCCCGGGCATGGATTGAGTCATCAGCTTGGGCACACTGTCTTCTTCCCCCTTCTCTCCCTTTCCCGGATGAAGGTTATTTTTAGTGTTTTTTTTTTTTCATCAGTTTAAGTGTTTTATAAAGCGGAGTGTGCATGGAGGATTTCTGGAGTTGTGTGTTATCTCATAGAAGAAGCAGGGAAAATGCCCCGCCCTATGCAGGAAATGCTTCTCCACAGTCGTGTTAAACGTTCAAATTGAAAAGAGATTAGGAAAGAGGAAAAAAACAACCTATTGCAGTTTACTCAGCAAGTCTCTGTCTCTTCCTCCTGTGATCTTCATTTGTTTATAAGATGGTAGGCTAGCTTTTAAAATGCTTTTAAAATTATTACTATTATTATTAAATTAGAAATGGTAAAAAATGAGAACATGTCTAAGAGCACACAGTTTCCTGTCCCTCCACACCCTGATACCGTGCCACGGAGAAAACTCTTCTAACATTTTCTGGGTTTGGTGCTCTGGTTTGTGCTATAATTTTAAGTCAAATGTTTTTTTCTCTCCAAGTTTATCCATTTTAGGCACTGTCCATAGACTCTCCAATTTGAATATGACAGTTTCACTCATTTGTAATATAACCGCCATTTCCATATATATATATTATTGTTTCAAATATTTTGATTACTTTTAAACTTTAAACGATCTCTGATCTTTCCTCTGCATCCTCATGGACAGACTCTCTTCAAGCTGAACTTTGTAACATGAGGATATGAGTGCACTTACCGCTTTCTTTACCTTTTATCCCTTCCTTCCATATCGTACATAAGTGTCAGCCACAGCCACTACTTTTACGTTGTCGAGGGAACTGACATTTATGTTGTGTGTCTCTGGTGTGCTTGACAACAGGGCAACTCAACTTGGAAAACCTACACATCCCACGCTTGCTCTATAGAACCTGATTAATACTGTTCAGTGCTGGTCTAAGTGTGTTAGATTGTGTGCCCTTCTCTAACCGAGGCAAGGTAATATCCCCTTGGCCATTCGAAGGAGCATCAAGGTCAATTAGAAGCTTATATTACACTCTGGGCATTACTTCAGTTCATGCCCTTTTGTAGTTGGCTTTATATTTGGACCATGGTTCAATTGGACATTTAGAAAGTATTTTCCTGGAGTTTCTAATTGCCATTTTTTCTTGCATTGCATTATTTGCTTTTATCATTATCTGCTCTTACACATCAACACACAGTTCTAAATTGTACCTGTAATTCACTCTTTTCTGGGGGCCTCTCTCTGACAGTCTTCAGCCTGATGCAAGTCTAATCCTTATTACCTTATAAGGGACTTGTTTTTTCTCTCCGGAACCATTTAGAATTTCCCTTTTATTGCTGGTGTTTAAAGTGTCACAAGTGCATATCTGAAGATTCTTCTTGCCAGGCTGTGGTCCTTCTAATCTGAAGACTTTTATTTTTCAGTTTTAGAAAATTTTCTTCTACAAGTTTCTTTGATAAGTTCTTCCCTTTATTTTTCTCTTTATCAGACCCCTTTTATTCTGATGTCGGACTTTATGTTTTTGCTCTAAGTATCTCTATCTTTGCTCTCCTATTTTTAGTCTCTGACTTTTTCCTTTGCTTGTGGAAATTTTCCTGATTTGATTTGTAGTGATTCTGTTGAATTTTATGTTTTAGCAATCATAGGTTCATCATGAAGAGTTTTTATTTTCTTGTTTGCTGGTGTCCTGTTTCATAGCATCCTTTTCTGGTTTTATGGCTGCAACACATTTGGGTCTCTCAGGTTACATTAACTAGAGATTTGGTTATTCGGTTTAGCTCAATTCTGTTTTGCTTTAGGTTCTGTTTCTTTTATTTTGTTCCTCAGCGGTCTCTTATAGCCTGCTTTGGACAGTTACTCTCTTTAATGCCGTGGGCTCTCTTCGCATACTGCAGGTCCTTGGTTTTCTGCTCATACAGAAGAGAAGAGGAAGAGTAGTTGGTTGTCTTCTTTGTTAGTAACTAGAGCTCTTTTCCAGCCACATTTCTCTCCTGAGTAGGAATTCTGTAAGGAGACCTGGTGGAACAGGGCTGGGGCTCACTTGAGAGTTAGCTGATGGGAAGCTCCCTTTCAAGTCTCAGAATGACTTTGTTCAGGTTCTCAGGTACACACTGTGTGCTTCTGTCCTTAGGCTGTCTGATACTAACCTGTGAGTGCTGCCTGATACTAATAAATCTCATGGCCTCACTTCTCAGTCATACCTTCTGACTCTGGGGCCTGAGCCCTCTCCCTTTGTGGGTCCTTCCATCCCTTCCTAGACTCTGACTTCTCCGTCCATGCCACTGGTCAGCTTGCCCCTTTCTGCTTCCCAGGCACTTACTGAACCCTCATCTGCTGGTGACCACCACCAATCCCATGCCTCACCTTCTGTATTTTTTTCCGTTAAGGTGATACCTTCATCATACTTTTATATTTTTATATCAGTGGAAGACAATTCTGACCATCTTGAATCTTTCCAAGTTGGATTTAGAAGAGCTATCGATTCAGTTTTCTATTCTGAACTCTAGCAAATTGTAGACTGTTTCCATTGTACAGTTTTCTCTGTTTCATATCCCCTCGAATAGACTAAAAATACTACAAGCCTCTAGTCATGCATTCTATTTCATTTGTTTTTTTTTCTATAGACCAAGAGATTCAACTGCACGGAGTTTCAGGATTTTGAATGCTGGGGTTTAAAGTAGACCCGTTCTAACTTTTCAATTTTTTAACCCCGGCTTGCCTTGCTCTCTGTTTCTTGCCTAATCATCTTTTCTTCTAGCACTGATTCTTCAGTGTCTTCTGCTGAGTCCCCTCTCAAGCTGCAGTGACCGCACCTCTCTTCCCTCCAGGCCCTGCCGCCGTTCCTCATCATGTTCACCATTATGGGAGAGTCCCAGACACGCCGGCATGCCGGCCTGTCCCTCCTCCACATCGCTGCTGCGCATGCATCTCAGGGCCGCTCTCTGAACAGCTTGGAGACACAGCAGCTTCCAGCTCACGCCAGGCTTCATCCCTGCTCCCACCCCTCCCTCCCCCTGTATTATGTGAAATCGAGTCCAGGCATCACGTCATTCCCTTCAGATGTTTTATGATGTTTCTCAGTTGGGGCACTTTTAAAAGCACCCTTAGCACACCTGAAGTTGTGTCAGTGTCAGTGTGTCCAGGAATTATTCACATTTCTAGTTGGTTCGTAATTGTCATGAATACGTTTCAGTTTGTGTGACTGAACTAGCATCGAATGTCTGAAAATTACCGTTGGTTGATAGGCTTTTAAAGTCATTTTTAATCTATAGGCTCCCTCTCTCTCTTTTTCCTTTTATTTCAATTTAATTGTTAAAGGAGCCGGATTGTTTGCCTCATAGATTTCCCAGTGTGGGTTTTACCGGTTACATCCCTGCACCGTCCCCAATATGTTCCGTGGCATTTTCCCTGTTAAGCTCCTGGGGTTTTATGGCATCCAACTGTGTGACATCATTCTTGACATTTCTCAGGTAGTCTTTGTGTCACTTCAAATCTCTTGAAACAACTTTTTATGAGAAGTTAGAAGAAAAAATACGATAATTTAAGAGTTTGTACAGATGTGTTTAATTTAGTCTGACCCAGTCGTTTATGGCCTTGTAACTAGAAAGCCAGTTAAATGGTAGTTTCCTTGTGGGACCAGGTTTTTAGACTTATTGGTAAAAATGGAATGTACTTTTTTGCTATAAGGCCATAGACCTCTGAACTATAATAAAGTTTGCCTTAAAATGAGAGAAACTGTATTTTCAAATTTCTAACCCTAAATAAATAAAAGAGAACCTAGGTTTGCTGTAGCTGGAATGAGAGCCTCACGTACGTGGAGCACAGCATCGCCGTCTGCACTGCGACGTGGTCTGGGACAGGGACTGCGATGCTCGAGCAGGCAGACCTCACCCTGCTCACTGCTGGGGAAGTTAGTCTCATTTCTCAGCCACGGGCTGGGGAGTAAATGTCATATGAGTTTTAATACCTTCTTGTCTACGTGCTGGAAAGCATGAGCTCTGAACCCGAGGAACGGCAGGCTGCAGTCTGACACGGTCCGAGCAGCAGAGCTGTCCTTGTGTCTGAAGGCTTGGGGCTGCGTCGTGGCTTCAGTCCAGCTGGCTGACGTGCGGCGGTTTCCACGGATGGGGCCCATTCTTGGCCTCGCTGGGTCATTCATTTCTCCTGAGTCGACACACAGTTTTGTACAGATGTGGTTTTTTTTGTTTAATAAATCAAGGATTTTTCCTATTTGTTTTTTGCCAGAGATAAACTTGGAAGGATTAGAATTTTTAGGGTATAATGTCAGACTAAAAATTTCCTTTTATGATGTTTTCTGCACACTTTCCCCTTGATTTTAGGAGCTGGGAATCCGAAGTGCAAAATTGCGATTGTTTTGGGAAGAACTAAAAATACCGCAGCAGCCAGGTAATAAAACAATCGTGATTGAAAGTCTAAATAGGATTACCAGTCAGTCTTTCTCTCTGTCCTACTTAAAATGCACCATTTGGCCTCACAGATCATAATGATAGAAAATACATTATGAGATTAAATGTCATAGACTTGGATTTTACAATTATGTTTGCTTAAAGATGTATCTAGGAAACATTTCAGGGAGTGGTGCCACACATTCTTCACTGTGGAATTTCCTGTATTAAAGTATTGCTGTGAATCCTCACAGCTTTTTGGGTCAGATCGTAAGACAAAAGTTTTCCAAACTGTAAGTAATTAGGTGATGTGTAAACCAAAGGTGATGGTCCTGAATTGTATATTGTCAGTTCCCATTGTTGAGAAATGGGCAACCTCAGTAAATCACTTTGACATAGTTTTAAATCCCTGTTACTGTTTCGGATCCCAGCCCACATCCCACTCTGCCTGGTGAGTGTTTTACACCCATTCCAGACAGCATTGCTGACATGATCATATGACAACAAGAAATACGACCGCAGTTCTGCCTACCATGTCTTATTTTTCCACTTAGCAGGCTTCTCATGTCTGTTTTTCTTTTGACCAGACACAAACAACACAGCATGGTTCTTGTCCCTCTCAGCACGCCTGGAGTTGAAGTCAGAAGGCCTCTATCAGTTTTTGGCTACATGGGTGAGTGCCCTGTCGGCATGTCTGTGCAGCGAGGCTGTGGTGCGCGGTGCCACTGAAGGGGCAGGACAGCGCTTCCACCTACAACATGTGTTCTTAGAAATCTTTTGGCCCCAACAACTGTCCTTTTTTTTAATATATTTTATTGATTATGCTATTACAGTTGTCCCATTTTTCCTCATCATTCCCCTCCACCCTGCACACCCCTCCCACCCACATTCCCCCCCTTTAGTTCATGTCCATGTGTCATAAGTTCTTTAACTTCTACATTTCCCACACTATTCTTGCTCTCCCCCTGTCTATTTTCTACCCACCATCTATGCTACTTATTCTCTGTACCTTTTCCCCCTCTCTCCTCCTCCCAC